>JARQOC010000002.1:481203495-481314638 GCA_033576535.1 Allobates femoralis
CCCCCAAAGGGTCCCCAAACCCATCGGGAAAAGCTTTCTTCCTCCCATATACTAATAGCCACAAATGTGTATTGATATCACCAACCATTCCTACTTTATTTACTGCATCCATAAATAGGGCCCACTTTTGTGTTATATGCATACAGCTTTTCCGCACATGCACATGATTCCATGGTCAAACAGGGAATTTATTGAAACTTCATAATCTTCTGCCCAAAATCAAAAAAAACATGGGCTTTCTCTGCCTTCACATTTGAGCATATTAGGCACACTCTTTCCCCAAAATAATGTCCACCAATCAGTGTTCACCTCACTTCAAATCACCCGGGGGTCAGGGTATATATATTTTGGGTTATTTGGGGAAAGTTTAAAACTTTGGGGACTGTTTTTAAAAAAAAAACTCCCTTTTTGACAAAGAAAAAAATAATAAAGTATAATACAAATATGATCTTTTACTGGGAACGGGGGTTTTTGGGTGGAATCACATGATGTAGGGGACATAAAGGGGGTTAAATATGGCTTAAGAATGATAAGGCATAGGGTTTTTTTGTACCGGGGATTTAAAAAAAGGAAGGGATGGGAAAAAAAATTTTTTCTTGGGACAGGGTTTTTCTAACTAAAATATGCAGAATAATTTTAAAAATTTCCAAAAACCAAACATCAATTGGGCTTAAGGATAAAAGAAGCAATGTAATAAAAGAAACAAAGTAAATCTGCAAAAGATTAATAAGTTGCTTTTAAAAAATTTGGGTTTTTTTTTAAATAAAAACAGGCAAAAAAGCAAATATCCTGTATTGCCCCAAATGTTTCCCCCTGCTAAATAATAAATTTGGTAAGTGGGCTGAATCAGGGCCAGCCAAACGTATCGAAACAGACTTGGCTCAATATTAAGAACGACCAAGTTCAGCGTGTGTATGTCAATTTTTTGAATGCCTCTGCCCCAAAAGACAAGAGCACATATATAAATTATTTTATTTCATTGACTTCACATAATACAAATCACTGTCACTAGCTTCAACTCTGTTGTCGACTTTCAGATTTCATTATATCCTGTTGTGAGGATGTGGCGGGATTTGTTCAAACAGTTTTATAAGTAGTTTTTTTTTATTTTTTGTAACATTTGTTATTGTGTAAAAATTTTAAATTGTCTCTCTGGCAATTAGATTCTCAGAAAATTAGATGTATAGCAGTGGGGTAGATTTGACCATGCCTAACATACACGGAGTCATATATATATAAGGATGGGCATTGGGTTTGAGTGTCTCCAATATGTCAACACTGCAAACAGTAATTTCCTCCTTTAGTGGTGCAGTTTGGTTTAACAATGAAGTTTTAACCTGCAGCTCAATGTATGTAAAGAAAGGGCAACTAATTAGATGGTATTCTCAACTATACAATACAACAGTCAATATAGTAAGAAGGAATAGAGGTAAAGAGAGATACATAAAGTGCATGTTCACTAATGCCAGAAGCCTCACCAACAAAATGAAGGAATTAGAATTAATTTTGTTGGAAAATAATTATGACATGGTGGGGATATTGGAGACATGGCTGGACGAGAGTCATTACTGGGCTGTTAATTTACAGGGCTATAGTCTGTTCAGAAATGACCGTACAAATAAGCGAGGGGGAGGTGTCTGTTTATAAGTAAAATCATCCTTAAAACCCATCCTGCGTGACAATATATGTGAATCTAATGAAAATGTAGAGTCCCTGTGGGTGGAGATAAGGGGAGGGGGAAAAATAATAAATTACTGATAGGGGTTTGCTATAAGTCTCCAACAATAATGGAAGTGGAGGAGAATATCCTCATAAAGCAAATAGATGAAGCAGAGACTCAGGGAGAAGTCATTATTATGGGGGATTTTAACTACCCTGAAATACATTGGGGATCAGAAACCTGCAGTTCCAGCAAAGGTAATAGGTTTTTGACAACTATGAGAGACAATTACCTTTCACAACTTGTTCAGGACCCAACAAGAAGGGGTGCACTACTGGACCTAATATTAACCAACAGGCCGGACCGCAGATCACATTTACGGGTTGGAGGTCACTTGGGTAATAGTGATCACAAAAAAATAAGCTTTGAAGTATCCTTTAATAAAATGTGTAGTAGAGGGGCTACAAGGACACTAAACTTCAGGAAGGCAAATTTCCAATGGTTGAGAGATGATCTTAGTGCAATAAACTGGGACGATGTCCTGAGACATAAAAGTACACAAAGCAAATGGGAGACGTTTATTAGCATCCTGAATAGGACCTGTGCACAATATATACCCTATGGGAATAAACATGCTAGAAATAGGAGGAAGCCACTATGGCTAAATAAACCTGTAAGGGGCACAATAAGTGACAAAAAGAAAGCATTTAGGGAATTAAAGCAAGTAGGTAGTGATGAGGCATTAAATAAATATAGAAAATTAAATAACATCTGTAAAAAGCAAATAAAGGCGGCAGCAAAGATTGAGACAGAGAGACTCATTGTTAGAGAAAGTAAAAAAAATCCCAAAATATTCTTTAACTACATAATTAGTAAGAAACTAAAAAATGATTGTGTTGGTCTCCTCAAAAATAATCTGGGTGAAATGGTGGATGAGGATGGGGAAAAAGCCAATATGATAAATGACTTTATTACACTTTTACACAAGAAAACCCCATGACAACATGATCAGTGATAACAAAAACTCACCATTAAATGTCACCTGCTTAACCCAGCAGGAAGTACGGCACCGTCTAAAAATCACTAAAATTGTTCGGATGGAATACACCCCAGAGTACTGCAGGAATTAAGTACCGTCATAGACGGACCATACTTTTTAATATTTAAAGATTCCATAATAACAGGGTCTGTACCACAGGATTGGCGTATAGCAATTGTGGTGCCAATATTCAAAAAGGGGACAAAAACTTAACTTGGAAATTATAGGCCAGTAAGCTTTACCTCTACTGTGGGTAAAATCCTAGAGGATTTTCTAAAAGATGCTATACTGGGGTATCTGAAGAAAAATAACCTCATGACCCAATATCAACATAGGTTTACGATGGACCGTTCCTGTCAAACTAATCTGATAAGCTTCTATGAAGAGGTAAGTTCTGGACTGGACCAAAGAAATGCAGTGGACATGGTGTATATGGACTTTTCAAAAGCTTTTGATACGGTGCCACACAAAAGGTTGATACATAAAATGAGAGCAATGGGGATAGGGGAAAATATGTGCAAGTGGGTGAAGAACTGGCTTAGTGATAGGAAAAAAAGGGTGGTTATTAATGGAACACATTTGGACTGGGTCACAGTTAACATTGGGGTACCACAGGGGTCAGTATTGGGCCACTTCATTTTAACATAATTACTAATGATTAGAATCTCAATATTTGCAGATGACATTAGACTTTGCAGGGTAATCAATACAGAGGGGTACAATGTGATATTACAGGTGGATTTATGTAAAGTAGAAGCTTGAGCTGAGAAATGGCAAATGAGCTTTAATGGGGATAAATGTAAGGTCATGCACTTGGGCAGAGGAAATAAAAGGTATAATTATGGCCTTAATTGTAAAACATTGGACAAATCTGTAACTGAAAAAGACCTGGGTGTATGGGTAGATGACAAACTCACATTTAGTGGCCAGTGTCAGGCAGCTGCTGCGAAGGCAAATAAAATAATGAGATGTATTAAAAGGAAGGCACTAGGACAGTGCCGAAATAAGTAGGAAAAGGAATAAATGGAATATTGATGCAACCTACATATGGTTTCCGGATCGTTTTCTTGGGATTTCAGCAGCGCGGACACTGATACACCATTTCCCCTAAAGTAACTTCTGGATGGTTCCCACGTGCATGTGGAAGGTGAAAGTCCTGCAGCAGCTGCATTTAATGCTAAATGCTTTTACACCAGTTGTGGGTCTTACAACTGTGCTAGGTGAGTGAATTCATACCCACCACATACATTAGTGTCACTAGTGATAGGGCACTATTGCGCCTCTTGTTCCCCCCCCTATTTTTTACTTTGATGTATTAAAAGAGGCATAGATGCTCATGAAGAGAACATAATTTTACCTCTGCACAAGTCACTGGTGCGACCACAGTTAGAATACTGTGTACAATTCTGGTCTCCGGTGTATAAGAAAGACATAGCTGAACTAGAGCGGGTGCAGAGAAGAACGACCAAGGTTATTAGAGGACTGAGGGGTCTGCAATAGCAAGACAGGTTATTAAACTTGGGGTTATTTAGCTTGGAAAAACGAAGGCTTAGGGGTGATCTTATAATAATGTATAAATATATGAGGGGACAGTACAGAGACCTTTTTAATAATCTTTTTACTCTTAGGTCTGAGATAGGGACAAGGTTTAATCATAATCACAGATGCGGATTCTTTACTGTAAGAGCAGTGAGACTATGGAACTGTCTGCCACATGATGTTGTAATGAGTGACTCACTACTAACATGTAAGAAGGGACTAGATGCCTTTCTTGAAAACTATAATATTACCAGTTATATATACTAGATTCTTTGATAGGGCGTTGATCCAGGGAATTGGTCTGATTGCCATATCTGGAGTCAGGAAGGATTTTTTTTCCCCCAATGTGTGTGTTTTTTTTGCCTTCCTCTGGATCAACATGTTAGGCTATGGGTTTAACTAGACGGACTTAGGGCAGCTTTACACACACCAACTTCTGTGACCAACTTCTGAACAGATCTCTGGTTGCAGTGAAATCATGGACACATTGCTCCATTTGTACACAGCCACAAAATGGAACAATGTGTCCATGATTTCACTGCAACCAGAGATCTGTTCAGAAGTTGGTCACAGAAGTTGGTGTGTGTAAAGCGGCCCTTAGTCTTCCTTCAACCTTAGAAACTATGTTACTATGTTACTATACATATAACTGGTATATTTTGTCCTGACTATTGTGCTTTCAATTGCAGAGGAGTTGTATATCTAATATATAAAGCTGAATGTATGTGTGTATGTATGTATGTCCGGGATTGGCATCTACATCGTCGCAACTACAGCCACAAAATTTTGCACAGTCACACATCTGGACCCCGAGAGCGTCATAGGCTATGTTGTGAGGCGAAATTTTAACCCCGCGCATTCCAGTTCACCAAACAATTTTGCCCATATCTACATAATGGGGAAAAAGTGAATGGAAAAGTGTTGGAGGAAAATCGACAGCTGTCAGCTATAGCCACAAAATTTTGCACAATCACACGTCTGGATCCCGGGAGCGTCATAGGCTATGTTGTGAGGCGAAATTTTAACCCCGCGCATTCCAATTCACCAAACAATTTTGCCCATATCTACATAATGGGGAAAAAGTGACAGTTACCAGTTGACAGTTGTGAATGAGAGGGGCTTAATGATAGCGCCAAAGATTAACAGCACATAACAGCATATAGTCACTAAGGTGGGGCCCCAACAAGAGATATTCACCACACACGGGGACATGTATACACACCACACGCCCACAAAGAGTAACAGCAAGTGTATAGTCGCTAAGGTGCAGCCCCAATATTGGATACTCACCACGCACCCGAACAAACACACACACACCACAAAGAGACACACACAACACAGAGACACACACACACACCCACGGGGACACACACACACCCTATAGCGACACATGCACTCACCCCACAGGGACACACACACAACACAGACACACAGACTCCCCCCCACATGGACACACACACATACACACCCTATAGGGACACATGCACTCACCCCACAGGGACACACACACACCACAAAGAGACACACACACACACACACCACACAGACCCCCCCACAGGGACACACTCACATACCCTATAGGGACACATGCACTCACCCCACAGGGACACACACACACACACCACAAAGAGAGACACACAACACAGAGACACACACACCCCAAACAGACCCCCCCACAGGGACACACACACATACACACCCTATAGGGACACATGCACTCACACCACAGGGACACTCACACACACCACAAAGAGACACACACAACAGAAAAACACACCACACAGCCCCCCCACAGGGACATACACACCATATAGGGACACATGCACTCACCCCACAGGGACACACACACACACACACCACACAGACAGACACAGATGTGCACAAATCACCTCACACAACTCGCCTCATACGTCTGCTATCTTTAATTTCCAAATATAAACATCTGATTAAAAACAGCCAATATGCAACTCATGTGCCATATAGGGAATTAAGGCAGATGTCAGTCACATGAGCTGTCTATTATGTGTATGTGTGAGGTAACATATACTGCCCGGCCGGGGGGAGGGTTTACTGTTGGCTGGAGATTTATTAGGCTGCCTATAGAAACCAATCACAGCTCAGCTTCGATTTTCTTACAGGTCATTAATATGACATATTCAAATTCTATTTGGTTATAGCTAACATCAGTTATTTATTAACCCGGGCGTAGCCGGTTAGTACAGCTAGTGTCTTTATAGTTTGCATACTTGTACATGCTTGGAGCTAGTTGTTTAAAGTAGCACACAGTCACATATTACCATATATATAGTGTGTGACAACCTCTATTGAATGTGTACACTAATCATGGTATTGTGAAGTAATTATATCCCTATGGGGCGTGGCTAAGCTGGAGCTGTGAGCGGTCGCTGGTCTGAACCTGTCCCGCCGTGATACTGCTCTGGGCTGAGACCGCCGCGGCCACCGGGTACAATATACACCGGACTGTGATCCGAAACATCCCTGAACCCCGGGGACACATTTTGAGCAGCGGATATGGCCTCTATGACCCACCGGAGACAGAAAGATGCGGGGACCGCCGGGAGCTGCATAGCCCAAGATGGCGCCGAGGCTGCAGAGGAGGCGGAGAGGCAGAATGCAGCATGTGCACGGAGGATGGCGGCAGCGGAGAAGCTTCAAAGTTTGCAAGGGGAGCCTCACCGCCTAAGTGGGAGCTGGGGGAGCACAATAACAGGGCTGAAGATTCAGACCAGGAGCAGGGGGTGGAGGACATGGGAGCAGGGTCCCCAGGTGCAAATGGCTGGAGCAGAATGTGGCATTGTGCAGGAGGAGGCCAGAGATGGCGCTGGAAGAGTGGAAGATATGCCTGAACCCACTCTGAGAGACATTTTTGCAGCAGTGACTTCTTGTGATCTTAAACTGTCCAAACTGACACAACAAGCTGCAGGTATGCAGTCTGAGATAACTAATATAAAAGTGGATATGAAGAAAGCTGATGTCAGAACAGGGGAGGTTGAAGAGAGGGTCAGTATGCTGGAGGATGTTATTGATAAGATAACTAAAAGCCAAAAGAAATGTGAAACCCGGCTGAGAGAAGTAGAAATAAAAAATGACGATCTTGAAAACCGCTCCAGGCGGAACAACATTAATATTGTGGGGATCCCTGAGAAGGCTGAGGGTTCCAGGCCATCTGAATTTATAGAGACATGGCTGCTTCAGAAGTTTGGCGCGGACGCCTTTTCTAGGGTGTTCGCTGTTGAAAGAGCCCACAGGATCCCATTGAGGCCACTTCCCCCTGGCGCACCTCCGCGTCCCATCCTTGCAAGAATACTAAACTACAGGGATAGGGACGCCATCTTAAGGAAGGCGAGGATGGCTGAAAACATAACCTTTGATGGACAGAATGTGTCGATTTAAACTGACTACTCCCCAACAGTCCAGAAAATGAGGATGAGATTTGGGGACATCAAGAGGAAATTAAGAGATCTGCACATTGAATATTCTATGCTGTATCCGGCCAAGTTGCGTGTGGTGGCGCTGGAAAAAGTGCATTTCTTCCCTACTCCGGAGGAGGCGATGGACTGGCTGGAATGCAATAACAGGAGCTTGCGAGGCCAGCAGGCTTCAGGAAAGGGCTGAACTGATAGACCTTGAGAAGGTGGATATGTTCTAGTTTCTCTTGGAATCTTCGTTGCATACAGGACGGTACCGGAGGCGTAACTGTCCCTTTCCATGGTTGGATCCCTGTTTTTATTTTTTCTATTTTCTAATTCCTATTTTTACATTTTTCTAAATTTTTATCTTTTCCCTCTGTTCTATATCTCCATTTTTTGGAGGGACTGTTATGTTACCAATCCTGGGGGCTCCTGAGTGATGGGGGCTGCGGAGAGGTTTATAGAGCTTAAAGTACATTTCCTGTCTAATTAAAGTGATTACTGAAGGCGGGAGAGGTTCGGGGTGGTGGGAGGTGAGAGCACACGTTCCGTGTTGGTAAGTGTTTGGAGTGGTGTTGTGGCTCAGCTTGACACTGTTACCCACTCCCAGACGGGAGGAAACTACTCTATGGGAAGGTTAGAGGAGCGAGAGGTGGGCTTGAGTTGGGCTTGGATTGGGGCGGGTGGAGGGAGGGGGGGAAAGGTTTTTTGGGAGGGAACCGTAGAAGGCTGTCTATGATTATAAACTGGAGGCTCTTTGTTAGGACTGTTATTAAATTGATAACATGGCGAATCAAATAAGATTATTATGCTGGAGCATACGGGGGCTAGCTGATAGGAATAAGAGGGCAACGGTGTTGCGGCATGCTCTCTCCTTCAGGCCGGCCATCATATGCTTGTTGGAGACACATCTGACTAATGAGAAGAAAAATAGCTTGGCCAGGAGGTGGCAAAGTCATGCGTACCACGCTGCATACTCAAACTATGCGAGGGGGGTCTCGGTCCTGGTCCATGCCTCGGTGCCGTATGAGGAGATGGAAGTGCGCTTGGATAAGGATGGTCGGTATGTCATGATGATATGTCGTATGTATGGATGTATGTTTGCTTCGTGGCGGTTTATTTTCCACCGCCGTTTTACGAGGTCATGCTAAATGAGATAGTGGAACACACCAGGCACAGGGTGGGAATACCTCTACTACTTGTGGGAGACTTTAATACAGTGTTGGAGAAGGGCTTGGACAGGGAGGGGAGAGGTCAGAGGTCTGTTGGAGGGGATGGGTTAACTCCATTTGCAGGATACATTAGGGAACTGGGAATGATTGACCTGTGGAGGGTGAGGAATGAGGGGTGCCGTTGCTACCCATGTTTCTCCTCTTCACACGGCTCAATGTCCAGGATTGATATGGCGCTGGGCAATCATCACCTGGATAATATGGTCACCAAGGTAGAATACTTGCCGAGGGTGGTGTCGGATCACAAACCAATTATGATAACTCTTGGAACTGGGATGGGGAGGGGGGGATGTAGGGGAGAGTGGAAGGTTCACCCATCGTGGTTGCGGACATTGGATATGCAAAAAATCGGTACAGAACTTGAAGGTTTTTTTCTGGATAACGAGGGTAGTGCCCTCAAGGGAGTGGTGTGGGCTACAATGAAAGCGTTCCTGAGAGGTTTGTTTATTAGAGAGATCTCTAGGTGTAAATCTGAAACTAGGGCTGAAGAACAGAGGGCGATGGATGCACTGAGAATGGCAGAGGCTGCTGCCGTTGATAGACCGTCGATGGAGGCGCAGGCCCACCTCAGGGAGACCCAAAAGGTTGTGGATGATCTATATATCAGGGCAACGGAGAGGAGGCAGGAGTTCTACAAGGCATCCTTTTTTGAAGATGGGGAGAAGATAGGACACCTTTTATCTGTGGTAACGGCTGCTCAGAGGGAATCTTCATATGTATTCTATTACGAATGATGAGGGTGGGATAGTTGATGACACGGAGGGTATACTCATGTCTTTAAATGCTTTTATGAAAAACTGTACTCCTCTGGTCTAACAATCTTGAGAGATGAGCTGGCTACTTATGTAGAAGAGCTGGGTTAACAAGGGTGGGAGAAGAGTGTGGTGAAAGGCTGGGGGCGCCATTGACAATAGAAGAACTGGAGGATGCATTGGCCTCAATGAAAAATGATAGGGCCCCCGGGGCAGACGGCCTCCCGTCTGAGGTTTATAAACAACTTAAAGAGATTCTGTTGCCCAGACTGCTGATAGTCTTTCAGGAGGCTTTGCAGACGGCTGGTCTGCCCGAATCCATGAGGGAAGCAGTTGTGGTGGTCATACCTAAAGAGGGCAAGGATAGGAGCAAATCAGAATCATATAGGCCCGTTTCATTACTATCTGTAGATGTGAAGCTGCTGGCCAAGGTCCTGACACGTAGGCTGGGAGAGGTAATAACTGATGTGATCCACCCTGACCAAACTGGATTTATGCCTCATAAATCCACAGCTGTCAACCTGCGACGCCTCTTCTTGAACATCCAGCTTCCTGCGGATAATGGAGGAAGTAGAGTGGTGGTCTCTCTTGACGCCCATAAAGCCTTCGATAGTGTGGAATGGGACTACTTGTGGTTGGTATTGGAGAGGATTGCTTTCCACCAGCGGTTTGTCTCATGGGTGAAGATACTATATCGGGATCCTGTGGCCAGTGTGAGGGTGAATGGTTGGCTGTCGGGTAGGTTTCGCTTGTTTAGGGGCACTCGCCAGGGATGCCCGCTGTCGCCCTTGCTTTTCGCTATAGCCATAGAACCCTTAGCTACATATATCAGGCAAACGGTTGGGGTGCAGGGGTTTAGATTTGGTTCAGTAGAAGAGAAAGTGGCCTTATATGCAGATGATGTACTGTTATTTCTACGAGACTCGGGGGACTCTCTTGCTCAGGCGGTAGGGGAGGTTAAGGAATCTGGGGACATGCCTGGCCTTAGGATCAATTGGGAAGAATCTAGCATCATGAAGGTGGATGAGGATGGAGAGGTGGGACTGGTGGACGGGGGGTGCGCTGACGGTGGCTCAAGTGGTTAGCACTGTAGCCTTTGCAGCAGTGGGGTCTTGAGGTCCTGGGTTCAATTCCCACCAAGGACACTAAGGATAACATCTGCAAGGAGTTTGCATGTTCTCCCTGTGTTTGCGTGGGTTTCCTCTGGGCACTCTGGTTTCCTCCCACATTGTAAAGACATACTGATAGGATGTTTAGATTGTGAGCTCCAAGAGAGACAGCATTACCCATGTATGTAAAGTGCTATGGAATTAATAGCGCTATATAAATGAATAAATTATTATTATATTATTTGAAATTGGTTGATAAGTTTAAATACCAGGGATCCAGATTTCCTTGCCTGTCCTGGACTACGTTAAGTGGAATGTTTTGCCCTTGATCGAGACCCTGAGAGATAAGATACGGGCTTGGTGTGGTCTGCGCCTCTCAGTGGTAGATAGAATCAACTTGGCAAAGATGGTTCTCATGCCAAAACTCCTCTATGTGCTCCATAACTCGCCTGTTTGGATACAGAGTGGACTGTTTCAGAAATTGAGGTCATTATTACGGAAGCTGGCATGGGGTACGGGTCAGCCAAGACTGAAACTGGAAACATTACAGAGGCCAAAAGATGAAGGGGGCTGGCTATGCCGGATCCATGGATCTACTTTCTGGCTGCACAGAGCCAACACTTTAAGGGCTGGGCAGAATGGGGTGTGGGTTCTTCTACTCAATTAATTCTTGAACATTTTATTTCTCAGAAACCATTGGTGGGGGGGCTGGAGGCTGGAGACTTCGGTAGGATTGGGGGTCGGTTTCCCACCCTGTGCCTGGTCCATAAGGTCTGGAGTAAGGTTAGGGCGGTGAGAGGGATTACAGGGGTTTTGAAGTATACCCCACTATGGCTGAATATGAATCTGGGGGAGCAGAAGGTGTGGAGGCGCAGGGGCATAACTTGGGTGACTCAGATTCTATTAGGAAGAAGATTGAAGGCATTTGAGGACCTGAGGCACGAATTCCATTTGAGAGAGTCTCACGAATTTCTATATTACAGGGTCCGACATGCCTTCAGACAGCAGGGTAAACTGACTGATCTTCGGTTGCAGGTGGATGTGGTATTAGACAACATATGTATGGCAGGTATCACCAAAGGGGTCATATCTACACTCTATAGAGACCTTATGCATACAGTTCTGCTGTGATACCCCCTAAAGGTGCGGGACAAGTGGGAGAAGGACATAGGGGAGATAGAAAATGAAGCCTGGGAATCAATTCTGGAATATGGGCCCAAGTTGTCACTGAGCGAACCGGGGAGACTGTCGCAGTTATACCTGGTCCACAGATCGTACAGAACACCTGCGTTCTTGTTCAAAATTGGAGTACGGGGATCATCAGAGTGCCCGAGATGTCATAGTGAGAATGCCAGACTCATACATATGATGTGGGACTGCCCCAGTCTGCAAGCATTTTGGTTGACAGTGTTGACCCTGATAGAGGGCAGGTATGAATGCGTGATACCCAGAGAACCCCTTGTATGTGTGTTGGGCTACGTAGAGCTTATTAAGGTTCTGAATGTACGTAAAGTGGCTGTGGCTAGACTGCTGTTCATTGCTCGTAAGCTTATAGCAAGGCATTGGATCAGGGCCGAGCCGCCCTCGAGGATGGAATATGTTAAGGGTGTAGAATATATTATTAAACTGGAGGGGAAGATATACAGGAGATGGAGTGCGGGGAAACTATTTGACCAACTGTGGGAACCCTGGCTGAATTGGTGATGGGTAGAGACAAGGAAGGGTGGACAGGGGAGTCTAAGGGTTAGGAGTGTGGTCTATTCCTTATCTATGAGTTAATGTAACTCGAACTGTGATATTGTTGATGGATATTGTTCATTTGAATAATCATTATAGTTAATTAACAGCTGTCTACGGAAAG
The DNA here is from genome assembly GCA_033576535.1 of Allobates femoralis. NCBI lineage: Eukaryota > Metazoa > Chordata > Amphibia > Anura > Aromobatidae > Allobates > Allobates femoralis. The sequence goes on from JARQOC010000002.1 coordinate 481,216,119, forward strand.
GGAGGGAGGGGAGGGTATGCTGCAGGGAGGGGGGAGGGGGGGATTGGTTGGGATGCATTAACATGTAAATCTTTGATGCATATTTGTGGATTTTTGTAACGTTTGAATTTGCTTAATAAAAAATATATCTGATTTAAAAAAAAAAAAAAAAAAATTATATCCCTATGGGCCACGTCACACACACAGATATCTGTTCAGATATTGTTTGCAGATCTCTGGTTGCAGTGAAATCATGGACACATTGTTCATTTGTACACAGCCACAAAATGTAACAATATGTCCATGATTTCACTGCAACCAGAGATCTGTGACCAATATCTGCACAATTATCTGTGTGTGTGACGTGGCCCTTTGCCATCTATATTATTTTGATATATAGCTATTTATTAATATTGATAGTACATTATTAATTAGTACATATATTAGCACCTTGAATTATATACCATACTAAAATTGACGGGGCATTATTGATTAGCATATATTTGATAACATTAATATATTATTGCATTTAGCACTTTAAAATTCTGAATATAGTGCTATATACGATTTGTATCTATGTGCTGGCCTTATTGGTGAGAGATATAGTAATTCATTGTCATTGACAGTCTATTAGTGATCAGCACAAAATCATTTTTCTTTTGCACCTATTGGAACTTTATATGTGTGTCTATATACAGTATCTATACCTAGTTAGGCTAGGATCCCATTTGCGATAGCAAATTCAGATCCTGATCCGGTTTTCAGCATGCAAAATGCTCAAAACCGGATCAAGATCCGCAGCCCATAGGCACCTATTATAAATCTGGGTTGCCTAAATTGCAATGCGGTTACTGCATCCAGATTTCCAGACTGCGGGAAAAATCCTGCATGCTGCATTTTACGGAGCGGTTTCCTAACCGCAGCAGGAGACCTATAATGGGCTCCTATGGGAGCCCATCCGGCTACCGCAAGGCACATGTGAGTGCCTGCGGAAGCCAGATGCTTTGTTCATCCCTGCTGCCGCAGGGATGAACAAAGGGTTAATGTTAATAATAGATGTGGGCAACATGTCTCCAGGGAGTGTCCACCCTCCCTAGAGACACGGTGACCTTTTGGGGCAGCATATGAATGGTTAATTAGGTGTATTACTGTATTGTCGGCATTTACTATTTTATGAATTAAAGCCGGCGGCTCCTCGCTGTGGCAGTGCGCTGCCCATAGAACTAATGATAAAGCTTTTAGGACCCTGGATGGCGGCAGATAAAGTACGCACACTACGCACTGTATCTCCTCCACAGCGAGGAGCCGCCGGCTTTAATTCATAAGATAGTAAATGCCAACAATAGCTGGCAATACAATAATACACCTAATTAACCCTTCATATGCTGCCCATATGGTCACCATGTCACTAGGGAAGGTGGACACTCCCTGGAAACATGGTGCCCACATATTATATTAACATTAACCCTTTGTTCATCCCCACAGCCGCAGGGATGAACAAAGAATCCGGCAACTGGATTGCACATTATTAGCAATCCGGTTACCGCATCCGAGTTTAAAGACACATTTTGAACACAAAACGTGTCTGAAGGTTCGTGCGATTACCGCATCCAGATCTGGATGCGGTAATTGCAATGAGCCTTCCAAATGTGACCCTAGCCTTATTTATGTATATGTATATTGGACTATGTATTCCCATCAACGTATATTTCTAACCTCTGTAGTTTTATTGTCTCTTCCCTGTGTCCATGTCTTTTTTTGGTGATTTAATAGAAATATTTTTTGCATAAATTGGGCAGTTGATTATAATTTTCTTCTTGGTGGTTTGCTAATTTATTGTGATTTGCCCTTTTCTATGTAGTCCTGAGAATACTCCGTGCATGTCAACCAAAGTCCCCCGTGCCCCCCCCGTATCACTATAGAGGGGTGCTTACACCCCTCTAGTATAGTTATGCTTTAATTGTGTACTACATAAAGGATTATTACATACTTACATGCTCTGGTAGGCAGAGTCCAGGGATTTCCATGGGCAGGGCTGTGTGCAGCAGCCTCCGCCCGCTCATTCTTGATGGCCGCCCCCTCTGGCCGTAATCCAGTGTTGTGAGGGCGGCCGCGTCATGAAAGGGGCGTGGCTAACCGCGCCATATAGTTAGCCACGCCCCTTTCATGACGCGGCCGCCCTCACAACACTGGATTACGGCCAGAGGGGGCGGCCATCAAGAATGAGCGGGCGGAGGCTGCTGCACACAGCCCCGCCCATGGAAATCCCTGGACTCTGCCTACCAGAGCATGTAAGTATGAACTTACATTGCCACTGTAATAATCCTTTATGTAGTACACAATTAAAGCATAACTATACTAGAGGGGTGTAAGCACCCCTCTATAGTGATACGGGGGGGGGCACGGGGGACTTTGGTTGACATGCACGGAGCTCCAAGGAGCCCGTGCAAGGTGGGAAATTGTAGAAGAAGGCTATTGAAGTGGCCGGCCGGTCTGTAGGGGGGTCTAAGCCCCCTACAGACCTCAAACAGTCCTTTAGATAATCAATTTAACTCTTTAATAAGTTTGCTGATCCCGGCAATAGCCGGGATCCGCAACCTATGCAGTTACCGGATGGCTCAGGATTACACATCCTGAGCCATCCGGTTACCGCAGTGCGGTATTCTGCACACATTTTTGAAAAAAAATGTGTGTGCCCGGCATTGCGTTCACCGCATCCGGATCCGGATGCGGTGAATGCAATTCTTGTTTTAAATGTGACCCTACCCTATGACAGGATCCATTGTGCCAGTTCAATGACTTCCCTAGGCTTGGGTCACACTTGCGTTTACCAGTGCGCTCAGGGGGCTTCTGTTTAAAACTTTGGATTGCTATGGATGCGCTTTCATGTCACGTGTGTCATGTGATGCGCTTGGAAATAGCGCAAGGTTTCAAACTCTGGCACTTACATGCCGGCATTTGGACTGCGCTCGGGGTTCCATCATCAATAGGGATGAATTGACGGTAATACTGCACTAATGCTGCCAAATTCTATATTTTACACGGAACCCCGCTAAACACAGTGGTAAACGCTGGTGTGACCCTAGCCTTAGGCTATATTCACACAGTGTGTTTTTGCTGCATTTTTATTGTGTTTTTGTGCTGCATTTTGACCTTGGTTTTATGCTAATCTATGCTAATCTAAATCTGTTTTGTTGATTCCCAGCAAAATCTATGTGATTTAGGGTAAAGCTCTACACACACATTGGTTTAATTTCTTTGCAGAAACTAAAACCTGCACAGATTTTGCTGTGTTTTGAAAAGAATATGTTCTATAAACAAAAATGCAGAACAAAAAACACAGCAAAAAAATCACACTGGAAAATTGCAGCAAAAATGTAGTAAAAAGACTGCAGCAAACTCAAAGCAAAAAATACAGGTTTTCTCCTGCCACAAATTCAGTATTTAGTAACAAAACCTTCAGATTTTGCTGCATTTTTTATGCAGCAAAAACGCACTGTGTGAACGTAGCCTTAAAATACAAGATTGGGCATATAGAGTGCTAAAAAGTGAATCTGAACACTTATCTGACCTGACTAATTCACTTAAAGTAAGTGGCCATAGATAGAAATAAAAAAAAGTCTAATAGGCCTCTAATAAGTGTATTGGAGTAAAACTGAAATAATATCTATATCTATATAAAATGATTACTTCATTGCCACCTAAAACTAAAACAGATGAGCACACCTCCATCTGGATTAGCTTCTGTAATGTCTGCTTTTTCAATTCTGTGGGTAAAATTTGTGATAGAAGAGAAGTGAGGACAAGAAGTTCTGGGCTGTGAAGGCTCTGTCCAGCCACAGATGCTAGTGCAGATGGAATCTGTAGAGCTGCACAGTGTGGCAGTATGGGTGCGTTTGGTATTTAATGGGAGATGTGACCAATGGGATTCAAGCATAGAAATGAAAACCGGGCACTGACTTGTTAACAGCGTTACTTGTAGACTCCTGTGGCGGTGGCGTGCTGTGGAATCTCCTGTTGCTCAGCCATAGTTCAAGACAATATATCCAAAGAAAAAAAGATGGCGGCACTCAGCATTCCAGATACCGGACCCGTAGAAGCGGTCACCGTCGGTCCTAGCACCTCCCTCCCTGTATCATGCACCCGCTGCTGTAATATTTTTATTAAATTAATCATCTGCAAACTGGAATCCTGAGTGCCGCCATCTTTTTTTCTTTTGACTAATGGGATAATACCACTCCACACTACCAGCTTACTGTTGAGAGTTGCCAGTTAAGGTTTTACTAACTTTAGTTCACTTTTGTTGTTCAACATATGTTTTACACTTGTTCTGACCTCAGCCAGTTTACTAATTATTCTACTGAGTGTCACATTACCGTTTTTAGACGTGCCCTGTAGGGTCGCGCTAAAAACTTAGACTTTGTCAGAAATAATGCGGTGCTAACACCATGCTAGCACCGCGTTAACGCTGACAATGTTAACCTATGGGTACCTGGCCGCTAATGAAACTCCAACGCTGGCATCATAATGAAATCTCGTGTTATTTCCTAACGTGATCAAAGACGCGCTCTGCAGCTTCTTTGTTCTCAGTTAGAAATAACGCGAGATTTCCATCAGATGCTAGCGTTGAACTCGCAGTAAGGCCCGCCTCCCCATAGGTTAACATTAGCAGCGTTATCGCGGTGCCAACATAGCGTTAGCACGGCGTTATTGCTACCAAATCCTATGTTTTCAGTGCGACCCTCTGGGGCATGGATAAAAACATTAATCTGACCCTAGCCTTTCAATAAAGTGTGGATATCTTATGGAACTGGAGGGCCACTGCCTGTTTCTACCTTTTCTATGGCTTAATGGGTGATGTCTACTCCGATTGTTGGAGAAGCTAGTGCAAACCCTGTCCATGGAAACACTATTTAGAACTGACAACCATGGAAAGAACATCATTATTTGTTTATTCTACTTACTAAGGCTGCCTTCACATTTGCGTATGGGAAGGCAGCGTATGCTGCGTTCCCATACGCAGTCAAATGCATGCGCACTGCGTTCCTATGTTTAACATAGGAACGCATAGTGCCTGCGTTTGCTGCGTTCGGGTGATGATGCGGAAGATATCTGCTCCCTCCAGGGTCTCCCGCCCGCACCCGGGACGCAGCATGTTGCATTTTTTGTGCGCTCGGGGACCTTGGAAAATCAGCAAGCGTTCCAAAGCGCACAAATAATGCATTGGTGTAAATGGGTCCACAGTGTTCTGCGCTGCGGACCCATTGAAATCTCTCCCGGTGGCCGCCAGTGATGTCACAGGAGATCACCGACGGCCACCGGGAGATCAGCTGAGCCTCTGCTGATCTCCTCTTCCCCCCCGCCGGTAAGCTCTGGGACATGTCAGAGGGGAGAAACAGCTGATGTGACAGCTGTTTGAATCATCCCGCGCCGACATCTCCTCTCGGTGTCGGCGCGGGAGATTCAAACAGCTGTCACATCAGCTGTTTCTCCCCGCTGACATGTCCCGGAGCTTACCGGCGACCGGGAGGAGGAGATCTCCAGCGCTGATCTCCGCCTCCGGCCCGCACCCGGACACCTCCGATTGGCTGGCCGGGCTGCACAGTGATGTGTCCGCAGGCGGACATTCTCCGCTGCGGACACATCAAAAAGACACTGCTTTTGACTGCGTTTGTGTCTGCATGCAGACACAAACGCTAATGTGAAGGCAGCCTAACATAGCACCATTCATTCCTCAGCTCTAAACAGACATCATCATCACTGTCCACATTGGGACTCACAATGTAAAGTCCCTATCAGTATGTTTTTGGAGTGTGGGAAGAAACAGGAGAACCCGGAGGAAACCCACGCAAACATACATACAAACTCTTTGTAATGTTGTTCTTGGTGGGACTTGAACCCAGGATCCAGTACTGCAATCTAATAAGCCATAGTAGTGATCTACATTTGCACTTATCCTGCAACAATAATAATTGAAATAAATATAGTTGTGAACAGAAGAGTATATATACAATTATTTTATCTTTTAGCAAACACAGTAAATCATATTTCTGAGAGTGACTTATACTGTACATGTGCAGCTACGCTAGAATAATTTTTAATAGAAATTAGATCCATTATCCTATTACACAAATTATTTAGTCATAAGAGATTGGCATTCTTTTCTATCTGCCTCGCAATCTCCTTATGCCTGCCAGCAATGGTTTTCAGCAAGCTATTCTTCAGAAGGAAAAGGGCAAGGTGCCCAACATATCTCAAGAGGACTCACCTACAGAACACTGTTCATTAGCTATCCCATAAAACAAATATCTTAGTTGAAATTTTTACACCTAGTTTTTCACAGATATCTGTGCCAAAAAGCTCCTTTTCTCAATTTCACCTTCAGCTCCCTCTTGATCATAGAACAAGTACAAAGACTTTGCCGCTAGGGTAACTTGGCATTGTCCCATTAAACAATAAGGTACACAGTTGGCAAAATCAGGCCAACTACAGAGACAGTAACTAATTGAGTTATATGAGAGAATCTGGAAATCACCCAATTGATTATACAGTCTTTTTCTAGTCAAAGACACTTGCTCTTTTGGTCTAAATATAAAGTGTTTGATGGTTTGAAAAGGCAGAATTATTGCACACATTAAATTTTAATTGTACATCAAATTCATTGATCTCAATTATAGGTCAAGGAGTATTCAGCTTTGTTTTCAGTGATTTGTAATGTTCAGCTTCCTGAAATCTTAAAAAAAAATGTTGTATTGTGCAAACTATAATATGCCACATGGTGCTTAGTGTTAGGACCGCTCCACATTGGAGCCTGAGCCAAAGCATGTGCATGGAGTTTGTATGGGCAGTTTCCAGAGTTCTAGTCAAGGCCCTGTGCAGTTTAGAAGGTGTGAAACCCAATGTATCACGTGACATTTCACATGATTCCCTTGAGAGACCATGTGATAGGTAATGTGATTTAGAGAGAGGTGCTCTAGTGCACACCTCCAAATCCAAATTAACAGAGACACTTGTGTGCACCTCAATTTTTTTTTAGCTTGTATAGTGCTATACATAACATGCTATATCATAATCAAGCAGATGTTGGCAATTATATTTCTTAAGTGGCCACATGACAGACCATGACAGTTGTGGAGATCCAAACCAATGGGCTGAAATTAATTCTGCTCAATATTATTATTAACATATTAATTATAAATATTATTTTATATTAAGTACATCACGAAACATTGAGCTGAATTAAGCATGCTGGCACCCCTCTTTATATTATATATGAGCCCACACACAGCCCCCTATATACAGTATGAGTCCAAACACTTGAATTCTATATACAGCTTGAGCTTCCATATGGCCCCTATATACAGTATGAGCCACATTGCTCCACATCTATTCTAATAAAACCCTAAACCAGCATCTGTCAGTATGTCATCGAAATGACGTCACATCCTGACTGAAACCGGCTGTATACCTAACCAAGATGCCCGACCGTTAGCGAGAGCGGGGCTAATACTGCCCCACTCTCGCCATCGGCGGCTTCTCCTGTGCCCCACACCCTTCTGTCTTACACCCCTGCCTGCCACACACCTCCTCACCTTCACACTACTCAGCACTCACTCCCCCACCCCACGCCACGTCCACACACACACATACACCCCTGGCACAACACTATCATACCCCTCCCCCCACACACTCACACACACACTCATAAGACGGGAACTGCTGGCTGCTCCGGAACCCCCCCTCCAAACAAGCCGGAGCCCCCTCCACTGCTGGCACCGCTCCTGGCCATCTGCAGCAGCCCGAACCCGAAATCCCCCATCACACTGCAGGGCACAGACTGCAGGGGGCACAGTGCCGGCCACACACGGGGGCACAATGCCAGGCACACACGGGGGGGCACAGTGCAGGGCACAACGTTACTGTAGGGAGGCGAAGGGGGCCGGCATGGAGGAGCCGGCACTGTCCTGCCCTGTGTGTCCTCCCCCTCCTCTCCTGCTAATGCCGGCTCACACACTGCAGAGCTGCATTATATAGGCAGGAAGACACGTCAGTGTGATGGCCTCATTAGTATGTGCAGGGACATCCTGCCTGACACCTCACTGCTGGGCTGGGGGCGGGGAGGAGGACGGCGGGGAAGGGGTTAATGAAACCTGCACTATGGGGAGAGAGGGAGGGAGGGCCGGCAGGGAAGGGGTTAGTGACAGTGGGGCCCCTGTGTGACACCTGCGCTACGAGGAGAAATGGCCGGCAGGGAAGGGGTTAGTGACACCTGCACTATGGGTAGGGACAATGGGAGCAAGGGCCACACCAGAAGGGACCCCTGTGTCTAACACCTGCAAGACCAGAACTATGAGGGGGACAAGAGGGGAAGCAATGGGCATAACAAAGGGAACACCTGTGTGTGGCACCTGCAGGACTGGAACTATAATAGGAGGCACAAAAGGGGGGACAGGGGCACCACAGAGAGACCCCTGTGTGTGACATCTGCAGGACTGGCACTATGATAGGAGGCACAAAAGAGGAGAAAGGGGCACCACAGAGATCCCTGTGTGTGACACCTGCAGGACCGGCACTATGAGAGGAGGCATAAAAGGGGGGGCAGGGGCGCCACAAAGAGACCCCTGTGTGTGACATCTGCAGGACCAACACTATGATAGGAGGCACAAAAGGGGGGACAGGGGCGCCACAGAGAGACCCCTGTTTGTGACACCTGCAGGACCGGCACTATGAGAGGAGGCACAAAAGGGGGGACAGGGGCGCCACAGAGAGACCCCTGTTTGTGACACCTGCAGGACTGGCACTATGAGAGGAGTCACAAAAGGGGGACAGGGGCGCCACAGAGAGAGCCCTGTGTGTGACACCTGCAGGACCGGCACTATGATAGGAGGCACAAAAGGGGGGACAGGGGCACCACAGAGAGACCCCTGTGTGTGACACCTGCAGGACCGGCACTATGAGAGGAGGCACAAAAGGGGGACAGGGGCGCCACAGAGAGACCCCTGTGTGTGACACCTGCAGGACCGGCACTATGAGAGGAGGCACAAAAGGGGGGACTGGGGCACCACAGAGAGACCCCTGTGTGACACCTGCAGGACCGGCACTATGAGAGGAGGCACAAAAGGGGGGACAGGGGCACCACAGAGAGACCCCTGTGTGTGACACCTGCAGGACCGGCACTATGAGAGGAGGCACAAAAGGGGGGACAGGGGCGACAAAGAGAGACCCCATTGTGACCACTGCAGGACCGGCTCTATGAGAGGAGGCACAAAAGGGGGGACGGGGGCGCCACAGAGAGACCCCTGTGTGTGACACCTGCAGGACTGGCACTATGAGAGGAGGCACAATAGGAAACACAACATAGGGGATAATGGGACACAGCAGAAGGGGCACAATAACGGGACCCTTGGGAGTGACACATGCAGGACCGTCACTATCGGGAGGCAATATTGGGAGGGACAGGAGGCACAACAGAGGGGATGGTCAGAGATAAAAGACATAGATGTAATATTACACACTGGAGAGGGTCAGATATCTATTCTAATAAAACCCTAAGACAGCTTCCGTCAGTACGTCATCGAAATGACGTCACATCCTGACTGAAACCGGCTGTATACCTAACCAAGATGGCCGACTGTTAGCGAGAGTGCGGCTAATACTGCCCCACTCTCGCCATCGGCGGCCTCTCCTGCGCCCCACACCCTCCTGTCTTACACCCCTGCCTGCCAAACACCCCCTCACCTTCACACTATTCAGCACTCACCCCCCCACCCCACGCCACGTCCACACACACACGTACACCCCTGGCACAACACTATCGTACCCCTCCCCCCCAAACACTCACACACACACACACACATACTCTCATGCAGACTACCAGTGTCCGGTATATCTACCAGACCGCCATCGGATCCCGTCATCCCGCTGTGCCGCTCCTGCTTGGCTGCGCCCACCTTGCGCCACTCTACCCAGGCCCCACCCACCTCGTGCTGCTCCCTCCAGGCTCCGCCCACCTCACGCGATCCCGCATTGCTCCGCCCACCTTGCCACGATCCCGCCTGGCTCCGCCCACCTCGCACCGCTCCCACCTGGCTCCACCCACCTTGTGATGCTCCCCGCCTGGCTCTGCCCACTTTGTGCCTCTCCCGCCTGGCTCTGCCCACCGCTTAATGCTTCCCCCTGGCTCCATCCACCTCGTGCCGCTCCCATCAGACTCCGCCCACCTTGCACCGCTCCCGCTTTGCTCCGTCCACCTCGTGGTGCTCCCTCATGGCTCCACCCACCTTGCGATGCTCCCCGCCTGGCTCTGTCCACTTTGTGCCTCTCCCGCCTGGCTCCACCCACTGCTCAATGCTTCCACCTGGCTCTGCCCACCTTGCGCTGCTCCCTCATGGCTTCGACCACCTTGCGCCGCATCCACCTGTATACCTATATACAGTATGAAACCTCACATATCTTCCATATATAAAATATGAACCCCTATTAGTCCCCTATATACAGTATGAACCCCCACATAGACAATCTATATGCAGTATGAGCCCTCACATAGTCCCTCTATATGCAGAATAAACCTTCACCTATTTCTCTATAAAACTATGTAAAGTTTGATCCTTCACGTAGCCCCTCTATATACAGTGTGAGCACCCATATAGCCCTGTATGCACGGTATGAGCCAATATACAGCTCCCTTTATACAGGATCAGCCATCACATGTCTTCGTATATACAGCATGAGCCCTCATATAGCTTCTCTATATACAGTATGAGACCTCACACAGCCAATATATATATATATATATATATATATATATATATATATATTGTGAGTAGTGATGGGCGAATCCTAAATTACTCGGAATCGCTTGACTCTAGCGAGTCCGAGCACAGGACTCGCTACTCGTTGCGAGTCTAGCGAGTCCAATGTTAATGAATGGGGAAGCGAGTAATAGCGAGTAGTGTGAAATTTACAAATTGCAGATGTGTCTCAGAAGCTTCAGCCTGAAGCAATCCTAGTTTTGCCATTGATTTGCATTGGACTCGTTTACTTTGCAAGTAATCGCTGAGAAACTCGCACAGATAAGAGTTTGGCTGTCTGCTCTGTGCAGCTCCAGGGTCCTAGAGCCCACCTGCTCACAGAGATGATGTAGCAGAGCTGAGATTGTTGATGTAGCAGAGATGATGTAGCAGAGAGGACATCGCGTTTTGGACTACGTCGGACGGAAGAGGATTTTTTTAATTAAAGATGGAGTCCCTAATGGCTTTTTTTTTTATTTCAAATAAAAAATTTTCTCTGTGTTGTGTTTTTTTAACCCTTTATTGGAGATTCTTAGTGGCTGGGTCAAACGTGGCCTGACATTAAGAATCTCGGGCTTAATACCAACTTGTATAACAAAGCTGGTATTAACCCCTTTGTTACCCAGCGTGCCACCGCCACCAGGGCCGCTGGAAGAGTGGGGTTCAGCGCCAGAGGATGGTGCTTCAATGAACGCGCCATCTTCTGGGGCGGCTGCGGGCTGCAATTTGCAGCGGGGGGTGCCCAGAAAGCTTGGGCATCCCTGCGCTGCGGATTCCAGCCCCCAGCTGCTTAGCTGTACCTGGCTAGACATAGAAATTGCGTGGAGCCCCACGCATTTTTTTTTTATTATTTCATGAATTTCAGAGTCAGAGTCTCAGAGTCAGAGTCTCAGAGTCAGAGTCAGAGTCTCAGAGTCAGAGTCTCAGAGTCAGAGTCTCAGAGTCAGAGTCTCAGAGTCAGAGTCAGAGTCTCAGAGTCAGAGTCTCAGAGTCAGAGTCTCAGAGTCAGAGTCTCAAAGTCTCAGAGTCAGAGTCAGAGTCTCAGAGTCAGAGTCAGAGTCTCAGAGTCAGACTCAGAGTCTCAGAGTCTCAGAGTCAGAGTCTCAGAGTCTCAGAGTCAGAGTTAGAGTCTCAGAGTCAGAGTCAGAGTCTCAGAGTCAGAGTCTCAGAGTCAGAGTCAGATTCTCAGAGTCAGAGTCTCAGAGTCAGAGTCAGAGTCTCAGAGTCAGAGTCAGAGTCTCAGAGTCTCAGAGTCAGAGTTAGAGTCTCAGAGTCAGAGTCAGAGTCTCAGAGTCAGAGTCTCAGAGTCAGAGTCTCAGAGTCAGAGTCAGATTCTCAGAGTCAGAGTCAGAGTCTCAGAGTCAGAGTCAGAGTCTCAGAGTCAGAGTCAGAGTCTCAGAGTCTCAGAGTCAGAGTCTCAGAGTCAGAGTCTCAGAGTCAGAGTCAGAGTCTCAGAGTCAGAGTCAGAGTCTGAGTTAGAGTCTCAGAGTCAGAGTCAGAGTCTGAGTTAGAGTCTCAGAGTCAGAGTCAGAGTCTCAGAGTCAGAGTCTCAGAGTCAGAGTCTCAGAGTCAGAGTCAGATTCTCAGAGTCAGAGTCAGAGTCTCAGAGTCAGAGTCAGAGTCTCAGAGTCAGAGTCAGAGTCTCAGAGTCTCAGAGTCAGAGTCTCAGAGTCAGAGTCTCAGAGTCTCAGAGTCAGAGTCAGAGTCTCAGAGTCAGAGTCAGAGTCTCAGAGTCAGAGTCTCAGATTCAGAGTCTCACCCTCAGAGCCAGAGTCAGAGTCTCAGAGTCAGAGTCTCAGAGTCAGAGTCTCAGAGTCAGAGTCTCAGACTCTGACTCTGACTCTGAGACTCTGAGACTCTGACTCTGACTCTGAGACTCTGACTCTGAGACTCTGACTCTGACTCTGAGACTCTGAGACTCTGACTCTGACTCTGAGACTCTGACTCTGAGACTCTGACTCTGAGACTCTGACTCTGAGACTCTGACTCTGACTCTGAGACTCTGAGACTCTGACTCTGACTCTGAGACTCTGACTCTGAGACTCTGACTCTGACTCTGAGACTCTGACTCTGAGACTCTGACTCTGAGACTCTGACTCTGACTCTGAGACTCTGACTCTGAGACTCTGACTCTGAGACTCTGGAGACTCTGACTCTGAGACTCTGACTCTGAGACTCTGACTCTGAGACTCTGACTCTGACTCTGAGACTCTGACTCTGACTCTGAGACTCTGACTCTGAGACTCTGACTCTGAGACTCTGACTCTGAGACTCTGAGAGTCTGACTCTGAGACTCTGACTCTGACTCTGACTCTGAGACTCTGACTCTGAGACTCTGACTCTGAGACTCTGACTTTGAGACTCTGACTCTGACTCTGAGACTCTGACTCTGAGACTCTGACTCTGAGACTCTGAGACTCTGACTCTGAGACTCTGACTCTGAGACTCTGACTCTGAGACTCTGACTCTGAGACTCTGAGACTCTGACTCTGACTCTGAGACTCTGACTCTGACTCTGAGACTCTGACTCTGAGACTCTGACTCTGAGACTCTGACTCTGACTCTGAGACTCTGACTCTGAGACTCTGACTCTGAGACTCTGACTCTGAGACTCTGAGACTCTGACTCTGAGACTCTGAGACTCTGAGACTCTGACTCTGAGACTCTGACTCTGTGACTCTGACTCTGAGACTCTGAGACTCTGAGACTCTGACTCTGAGACTCTGACTCTGAGACTCTGACTCTGACTCTGTGACTCTGAGTCAGACTCTGACTCTGACTCTGAGACTCTGACTCTGAGACTCTGACTCTGAGACTCTGACTCTGAGACTCTGACTCTGAAATTCATGAAATAATAAAAAAAAAAATGCGTCGGGCTCCGCGCAATTTCTGTGTCTAGCCAGGTACAGCTAAGCAGCTGGGGGCTGGAATCCGCAGCGCAGGGATGCCCAAGATTTCTGGGCACCCCCCGCTGCAAATTGCAGCCCGCAGCCGCCCCAGAAGATGGTGCGTTCATTGAAGCGCCATCCTCTGGCGCTGAACCCCGCTCTTCCAGCGGCCCTGGTGGCGGTGGCACGCTGGGTAATAAAGGGGTTAATACCAGCTTTGTTATACAAGCTGGTATTAAGCCCGAGATTACTTTGCGAGTTTCCCTGCTATCACTGGCACAGTAGCCGAGTCTAATGCAAACAATGGCAATCCTAGTTTTGTCAGTGTTTGCCATTGATTTGCATTGGACTCGTGCGAGTAAACGCTGGGAAACTCGCAGAGTACCGAGTCCTGCGAGTCCCTTACTACTCGCCGAGTAACGAGTCCTAGCAAGTAGATTCGCCCATCCCTAATTGTGAGCCCTCACACAGCTCCTATGCAAAGTATGAGCTCACATATAGCCCCCTTTATACAGTATAACTCCCACATAGCCCCCTATATACAGTATGAGTCCCAACCTAGCTCCCTATATACAGTATGAGTCATCAAATAGCCAATCTATAAAAAGTTTGAATCCTCACATAGCCTCCTTATATAGATTATGTGCCCTTATATAGCCCCTATGTAAACTATATAAAGCGATATCCCTCACATAGACCCCTATATACAGTGTGAGCCCTTACATAAACCCCTTATATATAGCATGAGCCTCTACATAGCTTCCTATATAAATTATGATGACCCTTCACATAGCTCCCTATATACAGTATGTGTCCTCACATTGTCTTATTATATACAGGATGAACCCTCACCTAGCCCTCCTATATACAGGATGAGCTGCCACATAGTACCCTGTATACAGGCACAAATCCCATGCACATATATAAAAAATATACTAATTTTGCTCCCATTGCCCTGGAACTCTGCTCTGCACCCCCGGGCTCCACTTCCTCTTGTGGATGGAGTGTACATGCTGTCATTTTATTTTGCTGAACCTCTACCTCCTGGAAATATGTATTGTTGCTGGTGGACTTCAAAACACATGGAAGGAGATCTGGCCATGGACCCCTTAGAGCCCCAGGCACCAAGACCCAGGCAATAATCCAGATTGCCCTTATTATTTTCTGCTTATATACTCCATTATGTCATGACTTTACATGAAGTCCACTGGCTAGACCTCACTTGACAACATGGTGTTACAGAGGCCTAAAGATTGCAAATTGTGTCCATGATTTGGACCGATTTGGACATCATACGTGGGTGCTCTGAATTTTTTTGCTCATCTGTTAAGGAATCTTCTCAATATTTTAATGTTTTTCATACCAATAGTTTAATGGAAAAAAGTTTGTTTTTCTTATAACTGGTTTAGAATGGGTAAAAAATAATAGATGCAATACTTAGTTCACTGATTCATGCCACTCCAGCTCCAATGCTGCCCAGATTTCCTATGTTTCTATTCTCTGATTGTACCTCGACACATCTGGAACCATTCTGAAAATATTTCACAGCCAATAGATGGCTGAGGTGGGTCCTGAATGTGGCCAATAATAGGCTGTATGGGATGAGTGCATATTTTAGCACTGTCTGCGTTTTGAGAAATACACCGAGAAATAGAAATTGGCAGATTACCTGAGAAATATTGTAAACCAGATCAGTGTGGGATCAGTAAGGTCAACACTGTTTCTTCTTTCTTTTATGTTTAACCCCTTCCAGACCCTTGGCCCACCCCCTGGGCCATGGAATGATCGGGCTCCTGCAGGTCGAGTGAGGGTGTCACTGACCTGTCACTCGGCCTGCAGGTACATGGGGAGTTGTACAACACCCCAGGGGGGTCAATTTGCCCCCACCCCCACCCCCCCGGCTACAGGCGCGGTGATTGGCACTCAAAAGTGAAAGTGAAAATCACCGCGCCTGTAATGCTTCCCTGTCTGCCGCTGCTATCCCTACCCTTCAATCTTCTCCCCTGTCATCCTCTAACTGTCCCCCTGCCCCCCACCTCTCTTTCCTGCCCCCTCTTCATCTTTCTTACCCCCCCCGCTACCTTTTCCTGCCGCCTGCTTCCTGTCCCTGCCGCCCGCTTCCTCTTCCTGCCGCCCGCCTCCTCCTGCCTGCCCCCGCTTCCTCCTGCCTGCCCCCGCTTCCTCCTAAGTGCCCCCCTACTTCTCCTTCGGAGACAATCGAACGTCGTGGGACCTTCATTATGGACTACGTCGGAGCGATCGGGCGTCGTGGGACCTTCGTTGTGGACTACGTCGGATCTTTTTATAATAAAGATGGAGTCCGAATTGTGTCTGTTTTTTTTTTTCAAATAAAAAGATTTTTCTCTGTGTGTATTTATTGACTATTTACCGTACTAGAGATTCCTAATGGCGGGTCTAACATTGGCCCTATATTATGAATCTCAGGCTTAGTGCCAGCTGCCAATAAAAAGCTGGCATTAACCCCTTTATTACCCAGTTAGCCACTGGCACCAGGGCAACTGGAAGAGCGTGGGTACAGCGCCAGAAAATGGTGCTTCAATGAATGCGCCATTTTCTGGGGTGGCTGCGGGCTGCAATTCGCACCAGGGGGGGCCCAGAACGCTTGGGCCTCTCTATGCTGAGGATTCCATCCCCCAGCTGCCTAGTTGTACCTGGCTGGACCAAAAATATGGCGGAGCCCCACGTAATTTTTTTTCTAGAATTAGTTCTAGAAATTAAAAAAAACAAAAAGGGCTTCGCTGTATTTTTGGTTCCAGCCAGGTATGACGAGGCAGCTGGGGGCTGGTGGCAGTCCGTAGCTGCCAAGTTGTACCTGGCTGGACCAAAAATATGGCGGAGCCCTATGTCATTTTTTTTCTAGAAATAATTCTAGAAATAAAAAAAAAAATAGGCTTCGCTGTATTTTTGGTTCCAGCCAGGTACAATGAGGCAGCTGGGGGCTGGTGGCAGTCCGTAGCTGCCAAGTTGTACCTAGCTGGACCAAAAATATGGCAGAGCCCCATGTCATTTTTTTTTTAAATTCTACAAATAAAATGACATGGAGCTTTGCCGTATTTTTGGTTGCCAGCCAGGTACAACTTGGCAGCTAGGGGGCTGGAATCCTCAGCATGGAGAGACCCAAATGTATTGGGTCCACTATGCTGCGAATTGTAACTACTAGTATGTTTTTTCACAAAAAGTTTCTTTATTCATTTATACGTCTCAATTTGTGAAGCACATGGGGGTTCAAAGTGCTCACTGTGCATCTAGATATGTTCCCTGGGGGGTCGATTTTCCAAAATGGGGTCACTTGTGGGGGATCTCAAATGTTTAGGCACACAGGGGCTCTCCATACGCGACCTGGTGTCCGCTAACAATTCCAATTGGTGGCAAACACCAGGTTGCGTATGGAGAGCCCCTGTGTGCCTAAACATTGGAGCTCCCCCACAAGTGACCCCATTTTGGAAACTAGATCCCCCAAGGAACCTATCTAAATGCATAGTGAGCACATTGAATCCCCAGGTGCTTCACAAACTGAGCCATAATAAGGTAAAAATACTTTTTTTTTCACACAAATTTTCTTTTTTAATTTGTACGGATCAATTTGTGAAGCACCTGGGGGTTCAAAGTGCTAACTATGCATCTAGATATGTTCCCTGGGGGGTCTAGTTTCCAAAATGGGGTCACTTGTGGGGGAGCTCAAATGTTTAGGCACACAGGGGCTCTCCATACGCGACCTGGTGTCCGCTAACAATTCCAATTGTTGGCAAACACCAGGTTGTGTATGGAGAACCCCTGTGTGCCTAAACATTGGAGCTCCCCCACAAGTGACCCCATTTTGGAAACTAGACCCCCCAAGGAACCTATCTAGATGCATAGTGAGCACTTTGAATCCCCAGGTGCTTCAAAAAATGATCCGTAATAAGGTAAAAATACTTTTTTTTCACACAAATTTTCTTTTTTAATTTGTACGGATCAATTTGTGAAGCACCTGGGGGTTCAAAGTGCTAACTATGCATCTAGATATGTTCCCTGGGGGGGTCTAGTTTCCAAAATGGGGTCACTTGTGGGGGAGCTCAAATGTTTAGGCACACAGGGGCTCTCCATACGCGACCTGGTGTCCGCTAACAATTCCAATTGTTGGCAAACACCAGGTTGTGTATGGAGAGCCCCTGTGTGCCTAAACATTGGAGCTCCCCCACAAGTAACCCCATTTTGGAAACTAGACCCCCCAAGGAACCTATCTAGATGCATAGTGAGCACTTTGAATCCCCAGGTGCTTCAAAAAACTATCCGTAATAAGGTAAAAATACTTTTTTTTCACACAAATTTTCTTTTTTAATTTGTACGGATCAATTTGTGAAGCACCTGGGGGTTCAAAGTGCTAACTATGCATCTAGATATGTTCCCTGGGGGGTCTAGTTTCCAAAATGGGGTCACTTGTGGGGGAGCCCCAATGTTTAGGCACACAGGAGCTCTCCAAATGCGACATGGTGTCCGCTAACAATTTGAGCTGATTTTCCATTCAAATTGTTAGCGGACACCATGTCGCGTTTGGTGAGCCCCTGTGTGCCTAAACTTTGGAGCTCCCCCACAAGTGACCCCATTTTGGAAACTAGACCCCCCAGGGAACTTATCTAGATGGGTGGTGAGCATATTGAACCCCACATGCTTTACAAATTGATCTGTGAATATGGAAAAAGTATTTTTTTTTCACAAAAATGTTCTTTTAGCCTCAATTCTTTCATTTTCACATGGGTAACAGGATAAAATTCATCATAAAATTTGTTGGGCAATTTCTCCTGAGTACACCGATACCTCATATGTGGTCATAAACCACTGTTTTGACGCGCGGCAGGGCTCAGAAGTGAAGGAGCGCCATTTCACTTTTTGAATGGAAAATTAGCTCCAAAAGTCAAATTGCTCTCTTTCACTTCAGAGCCCTGCCGTGCGCCCAAACAGTGGTTTATGATCACATATGAGGTATCGATATACTGAGGAGAAATTGCCCAACAAATTTTAGGATCCATTTTATCTTGTTGCCCATGTGAAAATGAAAAAATTGAGGATACAAGAACATTTTTGTTAGAAAAATTAAAATATCCATTTTTTTGTTTCCAATTTGCTTAGTTCCTGTGAAGCACCTGAAGGGTTAATAATCTTCTTGAATGTAGTTTTGAGTAGCTTGAGGGGTGCAGTTTTTGGAATGGTGTCACTTTTCTGTCATGTAAATCCTCAAAGGGACTTCAAATGGGATGTGGTCACTAAAAAAAATGGTTTTGTAAATTTTTGTGGAAAAATGAAAAATTGCTCATGAATTTTGAACCCTTATAACTTCCTAACAAAATTTTTTTTTTTTCCAAAATTGTGCTGATGTAAAGTAGACATGTGGGAAATATTATTTCATAACTATTTTGTGTCACATAAACTCTCTGGTTTACCAGAAGAAAAATTCAAAATTTGAAAATTGCAAAATTTTCTAAATTTTTGCCATATTTTTGATTTTTTCACAAATAAACGCAAACATTATCGACCTAAATTTAATACTAACATGAAGCCCAATATGTCACGAAAAAACAATCTCAGAATCGCTAGGATCCGTTGAAGCGTTCCCGAGTTATAACCTCATAATGGGACACTGGTCAGAATTGCAAAAAATGGCAAGGTCATGAAGGGGTTAAGTAACTAGTACCATTTTTTTAATCTGTCGTATAATATTTCTAATTAGAGTCCTATGAAAGTCACTCATGTTTTTGTATCGTACTAAGGACTGGGATACTCGGCAACTGGGCAAACAGTTTATATCACGGTGGCGGCACCGCAAGATGAACATTTTTAAAAAGGAAGAATTTACAAAGGATAAAAGTTTTTAGAGTTTGTGACACTAGTGGAAGTGTTCAGCCAGGGATGGACAGTGCTGCAGGGATAGGTGTTATGGCAGCTAGTTTTTATACCCTCAAGGGCAGGCCCTTGAGATGTAAAGTGTGGGGGATGATGGGTGTTGTAGTAGTTCTGGGGGTGCAGAGGGGCAGCAGAAGGAAGCAAGGAGACAGTCAGGTGCAGTCTTTTACCTCTATTGGCATTTGGTAACAGGTTAAGTCCAACGGTACTGCTAACTGGGTGCCAGGGTCCAGCCAGTCTGGATGGAGCTGGAGTCCACCCCATCAAGTGGGAGAAAATGCCTTTCTGCTGTTCTCTGTGTGTTTGGAGTCTCAGGTGCCTGGGAGCTATCCTGTTCTCCCTTGATCTTTCTGTGTATTTCCTCCATCTAGCAGGCAAAACGAACGTTACAAGTGTTGCTGTCTTAGTCCTCACAGCTCCAGGCTCACTGTATTGCTGTGCTCCTGGGTCTACACAACTGAGCAGTAGATCTGCAATCTGACAATCCCCATCTTCTGCCATCAGGGTCTACAATCCCTGGGCGACCCCCGGCCACCACAGTGGTATCACCCCTGTAACCTGTGGTGGTGCCATGTGTAGAGGTAACTGGAACCACTTACACTAAGTACCCAACACATCCACACCCAGCCTGATCCCTAACCAGAGGTGGGAGCATGAGTTCCTATGTATATGTTCTAGGAGTGTATCATCTTTCTGGCTGAGTGGTAGAGGTTATAAATTGGAGAAGTGTTAGGAAGGAAGAGAAGAGAGAGCACAGAGAGATGAGAGATCCTTGGGTTGGAGCAGCAAGGAGCTCAGTATAGGGTCACTATGAGTGCAGGGTGCACTAGCAACCCTGCACTCATAGTGGCCCTATACTGAGCTCCTTGCTGCTCCAACCCCAGGATCTCTCATCTCTCTGTGCTCTCTCTTCTCTTCCTTCCTAACACTTCTCCAATCTATAACCTCTACCACTCAGCCAGAAAGATGATACACTCCTAGAACATATACATAGGTACTCATGCTCCCACCTCTGGTCAGGGATCAGGCTTGGTGTGGATGTGTTGGGTACTTAGTGTAAGTGGTTCCAGTTACCTCTACACATGGCACCACCACAGGTTACAGGGGTGATACCACTGTGGTGGCCGGACCTCAGGGGTGCCACATTTTCAAGGATTAGGAATAAAGTCTCTTGTATAATAAAAATCTCTTAATAGCTTTCCCGAATATGTTATCAATAGTGAAAAGCAAAATAGATGAGTAGAAGTGAGCACATTTATTCCTCTCAATTAATTAATTAAAAAGTTAACAAGTGCCCTAAAATAAGTAAATAAATAAATTGCAATAGTACATGAAAGTAAAAATAAGGTAAATGGTAACATTAATTCGATAAAAAAAAAAATGTAAAAGCCATCCCACCACATCAAGGTGACCCCATCAGGACAGTCCTATCCAAGCATCAAATATTAAAAACATTACCAAATTTTAAGTGACATAACTGTGATAAGGACTTAGCAGGGCCCCAACAGAGAACACCCAACAATGGGAAGCTACGTACACATAATGTCCAGCTCAAAGAAAGGCAGTCTACTCCTTAGTTTGCATTAACTGGAACTCAAGTATATGCATGCAGCATGTATGTGTGTGTTCACATAGGCCACAAAACAGCTAAATCAAAGAAAATTAAAAAAAAATAGAACCATCCCGATGGGGTCACTTGACATGGTGGGATGGCTTCTACATTTTCAGATCAAAATAATGTTACCTGTTACCAAGAACCCTATTTTAATTTGTATGCACTATTGCAATTTATTTATTTACATATTTTAGGGTATATGTTCATTATTATCTTTTCTTTAGTTAAACTGTTAAAAAAGTAATACTGACCTCATGACTCACTTGTCCCACCGCCTACACATCCCAACATCCGGCTCAGATGGTGGGTTTACACACACCAATTTCTGTGTCCAATATCTGAACAGATCTCTGGTTGCAGTGAAATCATGGACACATTGCTCCATGTTGTACACAGCCACAAAATGGAACTATGTGTCCATGATTTCACTGCAACCAGAGATCTGTTCAGATATTGGACACAGAAATTGGTGTGTGTAAACCCACCATTAGTGCCTCTCTTTTTGCCTTTCTCCCTCCTTGGCTCTTCACAGCAGGCAGTGACTACTGTCTCATCAAAACCTGTAACGGCATACAGCAATATCTGAGTCCTAGTTGAGCTCTAAATCATCGCCTAAAATGAAGATGTTGTACACAATTGCGAAATAGGAGCAGAAGAAACAATGGACATGAAGGCGGGTTGCAAGATAGGTGAGGGAAAAGGTAAGATTAGTATTATATGTGTTTTCTTCTACATTCTACATTTATTATGTTCAGGGGTATGGAGCACGATAGGGAACATTTTATTCAAGGAGATTATCTTTATGTATACATACACTGTATATTAAAATTAAACAGCATCATTGAATTTTTCATAATTGTATCAGTACTGTTCCAGAGTAATTTTGTGACAACAATAATGGTGTCCCCAAGATATCAGTACATTACTAATTCCCCCCTGCTATATCACTACACATATCTATATACTTCTTCTTTTTTAAAAAATAAATTCATGGGAATGCACTGATTACTTTGTTAACCCCTTCGTCATCTAATTTCAAACATGAAAGAACAAATTAAGCTCAAATGTTTAATTACTAAGAATGCTCTGTACATAAATATATACTAAACAGGTATCCTGCCTCGCACCTATATGTCTAGGTTCAGGATGTATATGTTATGTCTTGGACTATTTTTCCATTGAAAGTAACTTGACTTGTTAATGTTCTGGAATTGATCAGAAAGGTAGATCTAAACAGGAACACATTGTGTGACAAACAACATACACATGTAGAATGTTCAGGTTTAACACAACCATGCCTTCTTGTCAAGTCTATTAAACAGTTAACCAATAAAATATCCATACACATGTCTAAGACACAACAGTTTCACTCATGCATATAATGATTTCAGGACTTGTAAATTTAAAAGATGCAGCTATGTAAATGCCTCGTTGTGAACGTACAAAGAGGTGACTACAGAAATGAATCCTTTGTTATATTGTACAGTATAATATATAATATATGAATTCAATTTAAAAGACTAATAATGTATTTAAAAAAATATGTCCTATTTGGATATTGCTGCATCATATTATACAGTACCCACATGAATAAAGGTAATGTAATTTTGGTAGATGTATTATACAGTAGGTGTCAAAACTTTCATGGCAATAAATACAAAATAAAAGGCTTTGTTTCTATGCCAAAACCATATGGTTCCATCTTTAAAATCCACAGGGAAATAAAGGTTCAAATCTTATGTTTTAATTTGTTATAGCGTTAAGGCTGAAGAGACAGCCCATTTACATGTATAACATAATGAAGACAAATGGCTTGGAAATCAAAATGTTAATGCTGAACTTCTGCTGAATAGGAGGCGGTAAGAGTTTTGACACTTTCTAATTGACATGAAAAACTTGTTTCTGTTATATAATGATACCTAATTCTTTAGCTTTATTTCATACAATTAGTGCATGTGACTTTAAGTATATATACTTAAAAAACACCATACCAACAGTAAAGTTTGGAGGTGCAAACATCATGGTGCGGGGCTGTTTCTCAGCATATGGCACTGGAGAACTTTATATAATTGAAGAAAGAATGAATGAACAAATGTACTGACACATTCTTGATAAAAATCTGCTGACATGTACCAGGGTGATGAAGATGAAATGAAGGTGGACATGTCATCAAGATAATGATTCCAAACGCAAAGCCAAGAAAACTCTCAATTGGCTTCAGAGAAAGAAAATAAACCTGCTAGAATGGCACAGCCAACCTCCGGACCCACAGAAACTTTAGGATTTCAATAGTGTTTGCATGGAAGAATGGGCCAAAATCAAACAAACCTAAGCAATGCATGCAACTAGTTTCTTCATACAGGAGGTGTCTTGAAGCTGCCATCAACAAAAAAGGATTTTGTACAAAGTAGGCAAGAAAAAAGTTCCAAGGAATTGAAACGTCGCCTCTCATGCCACCACCTGACCCAATAAAGTTCTGAAGTTTGAAACTTGAATGGAGGGCTGCCTTACACTTTTTCTGTATATATACTGGAGTGATTGAGTTATTGCCAGGTTGGATTTTCACCTGTTTTCACCATTTTTTTGTGCTGCTCTAAGTCTTTTTTTCTAGTTAGATTGATAGATAGGCACAGTAGATAGATAATGTTTTAGACAGGTGTGGAAAATGCTGCACACTAAAACAATTTAATAAATCGATGTAACGGTTTAGTTTATTTTTATCAATTAAATAAAAGAGGAATGAATGAACAAAAGTGAAATCTAAATCAAGTCAATATTTAGTGTGACTACATCTTCTAAATAGCATCAATTCTTCTGGGTGCACTTGCACACAAGTTTTAAATGAATGGGCAGGGAGGTTGTTTCTAATTTCCCGAAGTCTAAGGCATTGTTCACACTCACCTGCGTTTTTGACACTGTCTGCGTTCTTCTGCAGTTTTTCAAAAACGCAGGTGCGTTAACGCAGGGTGCATTTAAGTGTACATGCGTTTTTGCACAACACTTGCGTTTTTTCACCCCATTCCCAAAAACGCTGCATGCAGCGTTTTTTGGTGCTGGAAAAAAACGCAATGCGTTTCTCTAACATGGGGCCCTATGGGAAACGCATGCGTTAACGCAATGACATTACACACACATGCGTTAACACATGGGTTTTTGTCCTTAGTGTCCATGGGCAACAGAATTGAAATTTGGCCCTGTCATGTGACCTCCTGCAGCCAATTAAAAGGGGGTGGGTTGACACCAGGAAGTGTGGCCAGCCTACTGAAGATTTGTGCAAGATTGTGTACTGCTGTATGTCACCAAGGTAAATACACGTGTGTCTCATGTTGTTAGCGTGCATGTGTGCTGTGATTACGGAACACACATGTCATGTGGCCTGCATATGTTCTCTACACAGATGACGGATTCTGATGACATGAGTGACCGCTACACTCAGGACGACCCCTTAGTTTTTATCTAAATTATATGATAATTGTGCCTCCTATTTAAATCATATTACTTACTTAAAGTGCACTTTTAAAATGTAACCTTTAATAAATATTTGTTAAAATAACAAAAAAGTGTTCTCCCACACCTAGTGTCTAAAACACACACACATCAAACAGGGATGGGATAATGTCCCTATTAAACCCTATTTCTGATTCTGCCTAACAACGGAGTTTTAAACACCTAAATTATACGGTGTCCCTGTTCCACGACGGCTCTCCCTAGGTACTTGTTACCTGTATTTAGGGCACAGTCGATTCATACATCTGTAGTATAACAAGGTACTATCTGAAAACATGGGTCAAATCCCAATGTCCCTTCAATAACCCTTACTGACGTACGTGGTGTGTATTAATGGAGTAGTAAGGTGCATTGATTATACTGAGTCATCCTCATAAAAGGCAAAACACTTATCTATAATGTACCAATAATTCCAGATATTATGGGCGCCCAATAAACGTCCTATAATTGATATAATGCCAGAGGTTCCCAGTATACTCAAGATTGACAACCTTTACACCACTTAAATCTAACTCCCCCTCATGCAGTCACAGGGTAAAAATTATCAAAGGAACTATTTCACTGTCACCTCAAAACACCACAGAAGCACCAGTTGGCAGTATATACAAGTTGATGTTACTTATCTTATGCACGCTGTCCCATTAACTCGACGCGTTTCCACCCACTGATAGACCGTGGGTTTCATCAGGAGTGACAGTCCTATGTGACAAAGATACCAGAGAGCCCTCCTTCAGCCCTCCGTGTGCGCAGACAGGGGCCTACAATACAGCCTCCTGTCTCCTTGATAAGGGCGCGACATTATCCCATCCCTGTTTGATGTGTGTGTGTTTTAGACACTAGGTGTGGGAGAACACTTTTTTGTTATTTTAACAAATATTTATTAAAGGTTACATTTTAAAAGTGCACTTTAAGTAAGTAATACACTCAGGACGACCCCACAACATCTGACTCCTCAGTAAGTACCACTATGTTGCCTATCCTCACAGTACACTTTTTTTTGGTGTTGCTCCGCTTCATACATACAGCGTGCTGCTACTGATTTTTGCCTTTGATGGCTCAAGGGGCTCCCTCCCTGCTGCATGTAGAATACACTTGGCACAACTTGTACTTGGTGATTTGATACAACCACGCAGCAGCCTGTGTTGCACCCTTTCCAATCACTACAAATGCATGTGATGTGTTGCCTATTGCAAGGGGTTAAATGTGTGGCAATGGTGGATGTATGGTTTCACACTGCCGTTTTGTCCCTGATCTGGTTCCGCCGGTGTGTGGCGAAACCAGGATTGTCTCCCAAACTCATATCAGGTGTCGAGCTTACAATTTCAGTTAAGTGTCGATAGTCAAATAGTGTCTTCAAAGACTGTGAGGTCAGCGAGACTGGGGATAGAGAGAGAAAGAGAAGGCGCAGATCTAAGTGCAGTGTATTAGTAGCAACAGTTGTTCTTAGGTATTGTGCTCACCTTTCTGGTGTCTTGTGCAGTTTGCATATAATCCTGCAGAGGGATATTTCCTGGATCTCCTGGCCTGCTGCTTGTTCCCAGAGAAGCAAGTCGCCCAGAGGGAGGCTTGTGTTGAAGTGAAGGAAAAAAAAATTTTTTCTGGTTTGAATTGAAGCGCTACCAGAGGGATCACAGGGATGGCAAATTATTCCAAAATAATTTCTTGTTTTATTACGCTTTTACATATAACAAGCCTTCATCAGATATTTTATCTGATGAAGGCTTGTTATATGTTAAGCCGAAACGCATAATAAAACAAGAAATTATTTTGGAATAATTTGCCATCCCTGTGATCCCTCTGGTAGCGCTTCAATTCAAACCAGAAAAAAAATTTTTTTCCTGCAGTTAAGTGTCAATGTCATCTCCTGGTTTGTCAATAACAACCGGATCTCTAACCGGATCAGGTTTTTCAATGCATTGTTAAAGGCCGCTTCACACTGCGGCGTAATTGGTTTCGGGTCTGTCCGGGATGACCCAGACAGCCACGGACCGGTTCTGCACACAGAGCTCGGGGGCTATCATGCCCCCAGGCCTGTGTGCAGATGTGCTCCGCGCCTGTCTGGGTCATCCCCGACAGAACCGGAACCAATCACGCCGCAGTGTGAAGACGCACAAAACCATGCGATGTGTCTGACTTCTGCGGCACTTCCCAGCGTCTCAATGTTGTCTTGTGAATTGTCTTAGTTTTGTTAGGCTAATGTTGGTCAAACCTGCTTTTCACTCATGCCATACACTGTGATAGTTAAATGTGGGTGTTGCTGTATGTGTGCACAACTGACACATCTGAGCCACATGTGTGGCGTGTACATATGTTTTACACATTTTTTACGGTGTGCGATTCACAAGGTCCCCTTTGTTTGCTTTTGGGGGGGTTGTAATGTCTTTACAAACATACATGGGACACATTTTTGTCCCCATGCATTTGTCGTGTTGATGGTGGCCTAATCAGTGTGGCCTTGGAGACCCTTCACCCCTGTCTGCGAGTTGTTCTCCTCAGCCTATTTATTCGGGTGTCCTGTTTTGGACACTGCTCACATTCAATATCTGACACATGTCCACTTTCCGCACCATGCCCTATGCATTGGCCATGCTGTACATGCATGTGCCTTTGGTAGGTGTGTGTAATATATTGTTCCACAAAATTAAGTATCATTGGTCTTTTGAAAACATGTGCCAGTAATGTTTCATGGGTGGTCATGTTGTAAGGTTTGGGATTGATGGACCATAATGTTTTGCTGGCCACCAAAAAACACTTTACACACTCCGTTACACCTGGTTTTTGTTTATTTTCCTGTCCATATGAGAGGATGTTGGGCCCATATTTAGTACAATTTTTCCCTTCACAGGACTCTGCTTTCAGCTCACGAAGCTCCAGTGACTCCACCTCCCATCATGTAAGTTTGATTTGAATTATGTTTGGGTCCTGCCCGAGTTCAGGGATGGCATAGTGTTGACACATTACTAAGGCGTGGGCACATGTCTGACCCAAAAAACATGTGAGTGTTGTATGTAAGGCTAAAATTATTTAATTATGAATCTTCACTTTCGCCTTGCAGCGCAAGAAGCGCAAACAGCGTTCAAAATCCAAAGCTTCAAAATCCAAAAAACATAAGAAGGATGGGCAATCCAGAGCACGGTCTAAGGTAAGGAATTTTTTCATGTGCACCGTAATGTTATTCTTTAAAAACAACCTTTACAACCTAACAAAGGTTGTATGCCAATTGGGCCATGTGTGAAGTTCAGACAATCGGTGTGTGTTGGAGCTACTTGCAAATTTGAGAATGGCCCCCTTATTCTGGGTGAGGGCCATTTTCCAATGTCACATTTGTTTCGACCCTTAAATCAAGGCCAACATCTTAAAATGAAGACACACAAATCTATCCTGCCAATTGTGTGTCTCTGTCAGGGTTGCCAACCTGGTTGGTCTGACAAGCTGTTGGTGGCCTGCAATCCTGTGTTCAAGAATATACGAATTGTGTGTAGCAACATTGCACCGTGTTGAGTACACAATGTTATTTGTTGTTATTTCGGTAATATTTGTTGCACTCCTTTTGTGAGTTTGCCCTCTAATCTTCTTTTTGGTGATACTAAACACAGGGCAAGCAGGCTCAGAAAACCACCCAGAATAAAACCAAGGCCACTGTTCGCAAGCCCACTGCTGCCTCATCAGGGGTGAGTCAATTTGTTGCTCCTTGTCAAAAAAAAAACTAGTCTTTGCTGGCACATTGGCCTTTCATGTTTGAGGCTCCTTGACAACATGTGTTCTTTTACAATATGAAACCAATGTTACAACAAACTTATTAATGTTTTTGCCAATAAAGATATAACAAATGGCGTTGCACAAACATTTCAATGAAATTTGTCATTTTAAAAATAGGCCTCCAGGCATCGCGGAAGTGCAGGGCCAGTGGGGAAAATTCAAATTGACAATGAGGCCTTGATTAGGATCGTAGAGGACTTTGTGGCAATATGGGACCAGGGCCATGAGGAGCACAGCAATGCGTGCCTCCTAAGAGAGTACTGGGACAGGATATACCATCGCCTGTACCCTGATTTAGAAGAGATGGCTCCCAGGGTACGGCAAGCCACTGGTAAGTGTCATTGATCATGGTATGCCGCCACACAATAATAGGGTTTTTATGTGATGTTTGGTTTATTTCTTTTGCCTTTGTTTAAAATTTAACCTGTGTTACGTAGAGGAGAAGATCCATGTCCGTTGGCGGTCCATGAAAGTCCGGATTCGCCGTGATGTCCAGGACATGGCAAAATACCTTAGTGGTGCTGCGGACAAGCCACCCGTCCGTTATAAGTATGCTGACCAGCTGCGTTTCCTGGAAAAGGCATATGAGGCCCGAGAGTAAGTGTGTTCAATGCTTGTAATGTGGGGAACAAGTTCTGAGAGGCCGGTTGTAATGTTGATATTTTTAAACACAGGACACACACCAACACTGTGTTGGACCTTGTTGACACAAGTGGTGAAGAGCCCGAAGTAGAGGCAACACAAGCTGTGGGTGAATCAAGTCTGCCTAGTGTAACTTCTGCCGGTCCCGCCCCACCTGCTAACAATCGTCAGCCTTCACACGAACAAACAGCCACTGCAGCACCCAGAGTGGCACGGCCAAGGAGGCGGGCTGTGCGAGATGAGGCAGACAGCATCATCATAAATGGGCTGGAACGCCTCCAGTAAGGCTTGTCTGTTCAGAGACAGATGCTTGAGCAAAGGCTAAATGCTCAAGAAAAACCAGCAACCACAGCAGGTGGAGAGTGATTGGCAACAAGTGGTGCTCGTACATTGTGAGGTTGGAGGCCAAGCAAAGGTGAGAACCAATCAACTGGATCCACATCGCTGGGCTCTTGAGTAGCCACATAATTGTGGAGGCACACAGTTGCTTTGACAACACGGTCAACATTGCTGGGTTTGAGCATAATTGTTATCAATAAGACCCGCCACCTTGTTGCCAATATGCCAAACGCACACTCAACATGCTGCCTGGCACGGCTTAAACGCAGGTTGAATATACGGCGAGCAGGTGTGAGTGTGCATCTGGCATATGGCTTCATGACATGAGTGTGAAGTTGGAAGGCCGCATCGGCTACAAGGACATGTGGAACTTGTGGTGACGAGGTTCCAGGCAATGGCCGTGGTGGTGGAATGTTTAAAGCCCCACGGTACAGTGCCAGCCCCATGGCACTGTCCTTGAAGACACGGGAATCATGACGTCGCCCATAGGCCCCAATATCTACAGCTAAGAAGCGGCTATGGGAGTCCGCAATGGCCATCAGCACGATAGAATGGGAGTGTTGATAATTGTAGTAACGTGAAGCACTGTTGGCCGGCTTTTTGATGGCAATGTGTTTCCCATCCAGGGGACCCACACAGTTGGGAAAGAGGGCAATCCTCTGAAATTCAGCAGCAGACTCTTGCCAGATTTGACAGGTGGGGGAGGGCATCACTATGGGCTGTAGTTTCCGCCACAAGACATCACAGGTTTGTGTGACCACAACGCTAATGGTGGACACACCCATCCTGAACTGGAAATGTAGTGACACGTACGATTCCCCAGTAGCCAAAAATCTGTTGAGAGAAACAAAAAAAAACATTAGTCGAGGACACATTCATTGTAACACTACAACAGAACAATGTGAAGCAAATATTCCCTGCCAGAAATGCAAACGCCAACATATGGCAAGGAGGAGGGCAAGACATGTATTATGGAACACATGGCACAGACAACTACAGGCCATGGCGACAAAATCCTTAATGGATGGCACATATATCACCATTGGAAAACAGGACACAACACTCAAGTACCCAAATCTACATGGCCACATTTGCCATGGCATATCTAAATTAATGAATAGAAAATACTGATTTATTCCGGAAAAAAACAAGCACAAAACAGTGCGACACCTGTATGCACAGTGCTCCAAAGAACATCCTTAACAACAAAATACAGGAACCATCCACCTTGTCCACATACCAGTGCTGTCAGTATTTACTGCTTGTGTGCAAAATCCTTCGATTTTGCAAGTAAAGCGCAGGTGCGTGTGTGCGTGCCCTTTAGGCAGACACTATCCCTGGTTACCCAATGTGTATCGCGGTAAACAGGTCATGAGGCTGGCTGGCTAGTGACGGCTTATTGCGAGCACACAGGAAAATGCTGCTTGCAGCTTTGCCCGGTGCGCTCAGGATAAGCGGGCACTAGGCAGCCTGCTGCATGACCTGGTTACCACGATACACATTGGGTAACCAGGGATAGGGTCCGCCTAAAGGGCACGCTCACACGCACCTGCGCTTCACTCTGACAATCAAAGGATTTAGTGCACAAACAGTAACTACTGACAGCACAGGTATGTGGATAAGGCCATACTACATGGTAGCACATGAACACATGTACAGTCTGTTCACAGGCAAACATACATCAGGGCCAACACAAATTACCTGAGCGTGACAACCAGTCAATCCTCAGGGGATATGGCTTGGCGCCAATGGGTGTCTTGCCGGGTGAGGTCAGGGTCGACAAGTTCCAGCAGATGGTCAAAGTCTGCAATGGATATGCGCAGATAACGCATGAACTTTTGGGGAAAGCGACGAAGTTGCGGATATAAGACATGGTACGCCCCATGTTGTGCACCCACAACGGGGGTGGCGAGCCTGACGCAGATGACGTCGCAGCGCAGCCACATATCTCATCTGCAGCAGCAAAACATCCATTTGCAGAGAGAGCAGATCCATGGCATCACACAACAGGAAGTGTCTCCTTAAGGAAGGTGCTCCCACCCCCCAAGTGACCAGCCCTTTATGTAGTTTGAGGGGTGTGGCTAAACATGAATATTAATTCATGACTTTGCAAACCAACTCATTTTTGGCCTAAAACACAAAAACGCATGCGTTAACGCATGTACTATTAGGCACCCATGCGTTAAGGCATGCGTTTTCAAAAACGCACCCACTGGCCCACAATGGCCAAACGTGACCTCAAAACCACCCAAAAAAAACGCATGCGTTTTTGAAATGAAGGAAAAAATTCATTGGTATGTGTGAACAATGCCTAAGGCTAGGGACACACTTGTGCCTTGGAAGCACTAATAGCAAGAGTTTTTCACAAGTGCAGATTGTGAAAATTGCTAGCGTTAACGCCTCCATAGGTTCCTATGCAAAAAACGCATTGTTAAAGTGCAATACGTTTGACGCTATGTGTTTTTGCAAAAGCACCAAATAACGCAGTAAGTAGCGTTTTTGGGGGCATTTGCTAAAACGTATGTGTTTTGTTAACATGGGAGTCTATGGGAAATGCATGCGTTATATATATGTACCATGCGTTAACGCAAGTGCTAAAAAGGGAAAAAATGCCATAAAAATGGCAAGGGAAAAAACTGCTTCCTTAAATGCATCCTTGCAAAGGATGCACCCTCCCAAATGTGACCCTAGCCTAACTGCTGGTGTTTGAAATCTCGCGCTATTTCCAAGCACATCACAAGATGCATGCTTCTGCGTCATGCGTGTCATGTGATGCGCTTGGAAAGAGCATGAGATGTCAAACGCCGGCACTTAGATGCCGACATTTGAGCTACGCTCGGGGTTCCATCAGCCATAGCAATCAATTTGCAATGTTAACTCAGTCTTACCTTTCCTGTAAGACTGCGCTAATGTTGCCAAATTCTATGTTTTAAACGGAACCCCCGTGAATGCAGTGGTAAACACTGGTGTGACCCTGACCTAATAGAAACATAGGCACCTCTTCTATATTTATCACCCACTCCTGGTTTTGGCTACAAAAACTGATGAGCAAAAACAGACTAAAAACGCACAGTGTGAATGTAGCCGTAGTCAGTTGTTCAAAAGTGTAGCTGTACTGTGGTTAGTTAGGCTAGGGCCACACTAGCGTTGTGGCCTCCGTCCTTGGTGGTTTGTCAGCATTAATGCAGCGTTACCATAGTGTAACTCTGCCTTAATCCTACCAGTGGAATCCTATGTGTGGCGGACTCCCGAGCGCATGCAAATGCCGGCACATAAGTACCGGAGTATGACATCTCATGCTATTTTGTAGCACACAGGAAAACATGTGAGTTTTCAAACTCCGCTACTTATGTGCCAGCGTTTGCATGTGCTCGGGAGTCCGTCACCCATAGGATTCTATTGGTAGCGTTAAAGCAGCGTTATACTACGGTAACGCTGCCTTAATGCTGCCAGAATCCTGCTTTTTGATGGACCCCCAGGACAGAGGCCACAACACTAGTGTGGAAAAATAAAAAGGCATAACTGTTTTTTATTTTGTTATTAAAAATCCAGTGTGGATTGGTGAAACAGAGCAGTGATTTTCACAGTGTAAGGCTAGGGTCACACATAAGCCCTTGGTCCATTTTTGGCTTCATTTTTGGCATTTTTTTTTTCTAAGTCCAAAAACTGATAGAAAAACAAATTGGATGTAATAAACACCCTGTCCGTTTTTTCTGCACTTAAAAACATTGCTCTGTCCGTTTTTGAGCCAAAAACGTTTCTAGCAACGTTTTTGGCATCAGTTAAAAAACGCATGCGTTTTTTTAACATGGGGCCCTATAGGAAACGCATGCGTTAACGCATGGCACATATAGGCACCTGCGTTAATGCATGCGTTAACGCATATGCGTTTTAAATGAAAAAAAAATGAAAAAATGACTAAGTCCAAAAACGTTCAGAGGTGCAGGAGGCTCAAAAAGCACCCAAAAAAAAACGGATTGGTCATGGAAATCACTTCCAAAAACGGATTTCTATGTGTGACCCCAGCCTTAATTATCATTTATAAAAGTTGATGTTTTACTAACGATACCTTTGGTTTTGCCTGGTGTGAATTCCCTCTGTTGCTCTCAGGTATGACACTACACCGTGAGGGAGATAATGACATTGTAGCATCAGAACTCTGGGGTACCACATTGGTGCTCTTTACAGAGCCAGCCCGCATGCAAGGATTGGCTGCCACACACTGTAATGCCACAGCCATGTTGGTTGTGGCATTACAGTGATTGGCTAGCCGCACACCGTCATCAGATCTATATTAAACCTGATGGCGCTGTGCTCATCACTCTGCTTCACATTGTCAGCTAGTGTAGGGAGAGGTGCTGCTGAGTGAGGGACAGATTTTGGGTCTTTTAGGTAGTGTAGGTGCTGGGATACAAAATCCATCAAAACAACAGTCCTTTTGAGGACAAATCTAGCTGTATACCGGCAGGCAGGCAGGGTATATAGCACACTTTGGTGTACCACAAGAGATTGTATACCAGTCAGCACATCTGGAGCTTGTGTACAGGCTTCTAATATCTATCTATCCATCAAAATAACAGTCCTTTTAAGGATTAATTTAGCTGTATACAGAAAGGCAGGGTATATAGCACACTACGGTGTACCACAAGAGGCTGTATACCAGTCAGCACATCTAGGACTGGTGTACAAGCTTCTAATATCTATCTATCCATCAAAACAACTGTCCTTCTGAGGATTAATTTAGCTGTATACAGGCAGGAGGGGTATATAGCACACTTTGGTGTTCCACAAGAGGCTGTATACCAGTCAGCAAATCTGGGGCAGGTGTACAGGCTTCTAATATCTATCTATCCATCAAAACAACAGTCCTTAAAATTAATTTAGCTGTATACAGACAGGAGGAGTATATAGCACACTGCAGTGTACCACAAGAGGCTGTATACTAGTCAGCACATTTAGAGCTGTTGTACATGCTTCTAATATCTATCTCCATCAAACCAACAGTCCTTTTTAGGATTAATTTAGCTGAATACCGGCAGGAGGTGTATATAGCACACTACGGTGTACCACAAGAAGCTGTATACTAGCCAGCACATCTGGGGTAGGTGTACAGGCTTCTAATATCTATCTATCCATCAAAACAACAGTCCTTCTTAAGATTAATTTACCTGTATACAGACAGGAGGGGTATATAGCACACTGCAGTGTACCACAAGAGGCTGTATACTAGTCAGCACATTTAGGGTTGGTGTACAGGCTTCTAATATCTATCTCCATCAAAACAACAGTCCTTTTTAGGATTAATTTAGCTGTATACAGTACAGGCAGGCAGGGTATATAGCACACTACGGTGTACCACAAGTGGCTGTATACCAGTCAGCACATCTGGAGCTGGCGTATAGGCTTCTAACATCTATCTCCAACAAAACAACAGTCCTTTTTAGGATTAATTTAGCTATATACAGGCAGGCAGGGTATATAGCACACTACAGTGAGCTAGTGTGGCTAGTAAGAGGCTGTATACCAGTTGACATCTGATGCTGATCTATCAGGCTTCTAATATCCATCTAAACAGTCCTTTTGAGGATTAATCTAGCCGTATGCAGGAAGGGTATATAGCAGACTGTGATGTGTAAACTCGTTTTCAGGATTAAAGTAGCTGTATACGGGCAAGATTTATACCAGACTGTGGTGTGTAAACTCCTTTTCAGGATTAATCTAGCTGTATACAGGCAGGGTATATAGGCAGAGTATACAGTCCTCTGTTTAAAATGCACAAGGCGCATGGCAAGGGACAAGGAACCGGACGTGATGGTGATGGTGCATGCAGAGAAAGCCACGGGAAAGCTACACTTGGGCCACAACAAACACCCACATCTTCTCGCCCGACCTTCCTGTCCCAATTCCTAGGGGACCTGAGCACACCACTATTAAACCCAGACTAGTGTCAAAAGGTTGTTGGTTTGATAGCGGATAATACTTCCAGTCGGTTTGCCACCACCACAACCACCCTGTCTTCAACACGGTCAAGTCTCAGTAGCCGTGAGTCTGGACCGCATATTCCTCATCTGCCCTATGCAGGGCTGCCAAAGATTGAGAGGCACTCCGATGTCCCTTTCAAGAGATGTGGAGGAGGGCCTCTTTAAATAATGTTCCCATTATTAGGAAGTGGGTCTATCATAGTGTTGCCCTATGCATGGCTGCCAAAAATTGTGAAGAACTCCAATAGCCCTTGGAAGAGATGTGGTGTGGAGGAGAGCTTCATAAAAACAATGTTCCCATTTCAAAAGAGCGGGTCTCCTATACTTGTGTTGCCCATGCACTAAGTATGGACTGATAAACTTTTACCCCTGGGGTAATATACTGTATACCTTTTTTTTGTTACGGGCATCATAAACACCCTTTAAAAATATTATGTGGGTGTTGCATCATGGACCACGATCACCCTGGTGATATGGTGGTGGAAGATGAGGAGGAGGACTAGGGCAAATAGCCAAAACCAGGAAGCATATACCCATATGTGGGGGTGAAGAGGAGCATGGGAATATACCTCCCCAAAAAAGACATTGGCTTTGAGTTTATATTACGCTGCTAGCATTTGGTGGTGTTGAAAAGTTTGGCCCAATCCAGCCCTTGTTCATTTTGATAAGGGTCAGCCTGTCAGCATTTTCAGTTGACGGTCAAGTGCACTTATCAGTAATAATTTCCCCTGCGGCACTAAAAACCCACTCTGACAAAACGCTAGCTGCAGGGCAGCCCAGGACTTCCAAGGCATAGAGAGCCAGTTCATGCCACTGGTCCATCTAGGATACCCAATAATTATAAGGCACAGACGAATCACGGAGGACATTGGCACGGTCAGCAAAGTACTCCTTCAGCATCTTCCCAAACTTTGTGCTCCTTGTGAGAGTACCCCATGCCTCAGGGCCTGTGCCATGGGAGGGGCTGAAAAAACTCTTCCAGAACTATAACAGTGTTCCCCTGCCTCTGCTGGATTGGAGTTGTGTGCTCTCGCCTGTACTTCTTGGTTGTCCACTGAACTGTAATCTCTGCCGCCAGCATTTTCAGAAAGGAATTTTTTTAATAATTCCACAACAATGGACTTCTGGTAGTGACCCATTTTTTTTAGACCGCTCCACCTCGGGAATAAGAGATATAAAGATTTCCTAGCGTGGGTCTAAAAGTGTCACCAACCAGTAATGAGTGGATTAATGTAATGGAGACGCCGGAGCACGCGCAATAGGACTAGACCAGGTGACCAATCAGCGCTCGAGGATTAGTGCATGCACTGTACGGGACGTCCTCCATTGGATGTGGGGCTGAGGAAGTCGTATGACATGACGCTTAATGAGACTGTTACTATGACAACATACCTAAGTGCCGACCCGGATTGGTGGATGAAAAACAAGGAAGGAACTATATGAACTGAATCATTAAGGTCTAATGTGGACACTATCTGGATTAGTTATATATCGATCATGGACATTATGGACATCGGCATACAATAAGGATTGAAGTGTGAAGGACGGGGTAATTTTATCTTTATATCTCTTTATATATCTTAATGGAAAGTGTTGATTGTTTTGTATATTACACGATTGGTGAAATGTGATTAAGGGGTGGAGTTTTATACTATATAAAGGGGATTGTTTCAGTGTATGTTGTTGCTTGAAAAAGGACACAGTCCGAAACGTCGCTTGCACTGGGGTGCTGGAATAAAGAAGTTTTGTGAAGGATCCCGTTTGGTATGTGGTGCTGTCTTTTTCTATTTTACTGTAACCAGTAATGAGTGTCACCCAAAATTTTGATAACGCAAGGGTCATGGGACAGGCAGCGTAACATAAACCCAGCCATGTGCGCTAGACTTGTAACAGGCAAGACTTCCGTGTCCTCACCAAGAGGACAACTGACACTCTTCTTCCTCCTCCTCCTTCTCCCTGTTCTCTGGCCATCCACACTAAACAGACGGTATGACAGTTGTGCAGGTAGTACCGTCTATAGCGCATGAAACTAGATCCTGTTCTTCTTCCTTCTCCTCCTTCTCCTCCACCTCATTGTCCCCCAATCCACATTGGGATGAGATGAGGCTGGGCCGTGTGTAATTACCCTGTATGGTTCCTTGCTCCATCTCATCGTGCTCCGCCTGCAATGCATCCTCTTTGATTTTGCGGGATGGTGATGCTAATGATGGCATCATCGCCGCCCACCATCTTGGTGGATTCCTCAAAGTTTTGGAGGACTGTACATATGTCGGACATCCATGTCTGAAGCGAATACCAACGGCCTTGATGATACTGGTAGTCAACAACTGCCCTCTTCTCACAAATCCTTACCAACATCTTCAATGTCAAATTCCAATGCATGGGAACATCACACAAAAGTCTGTGAGCCGGAAGCTGCAAACGCTGCTGAAACCCAGCAAGGGCGGCCGAAGCACTAGTTGACTTTCTAAAATGGGCACATAGGCAGCGAACTTTGACAAGCAGATCTGACAGCTCTAGGTAGGATTTAAGAAACCGCTGAACCGCGAGGTTGAGCTCATGGGCCAGGCCAGGGGCGGACCCAGACTGTAGTGGGCCCCGGTGCAAGAAATTTTTGGGGGGCCCCCCCGCCCCTCATAGTGGCAACAAAGTAATGTAAACATATAGATTGTAATATTTATTTACAACGCAACCCTCAAAGAGCCCTGCATAAAGTATAAAGGCTTCCTCACACCCCTCCAAATATTATCATGCCCCCACAGAACCCTCCAGATATATTAAAATGGCTTCCATATTATATAATTGGCTATATATATTTTAATACATCATCCATAGTCCTCCATATATTATAATGCATTCCACGACCCTCCATATATTATAATACACCCGCATAGCCCTCCATATAGTATAAGGCAGTCCCATAGTCCTCCATATAGTATAATGGGCCCTCATATTCCTCCATATAGTATATTGCACCCCATACTCCTCCTATGTTATATTGCACATTACATAGTCTCCCATCACTGTATTCACGGGTTAAAAAAAAAAAAGTAAATACTCACCTCTCTTCTTGCTGCTCCGCTCTGCATGTATCAGCACAGTGGCACTCAGTGATGACATCATCATGCCCCACCATGCTGAGCTGCAAAAAGCAGACAGCTCAGCCAGGACTCGAGTGAAGAATGCTGCCGGCAGAGGCAGCCGGGACTATATGAACGGGAGCGGCATCCGCGGGGAACTACCACTGGCGCACACACACCTTGTACGCACGTGGCTCCGCTCCAAATGCCTTGTAGACACGCTGCTCCACTCCACATGCCCTGCGCATACGCCTTCGTTCCGTACACATGCGGCTCCTCTACAGGACGCCCCAGCATATGCGGCTCCACTCCATCCACCTTATGCACACGCGGCTTTACTCCATATGTCCCGCACATGTGGCCCTGCCTCATACTCACGCGGCTCTGCACACACGTGGCTCCGCTCCGTACACCTCGTACATACTCTGCTCCATACACCTCATACACTCGGCTCTGCTCCGTACACCTCGTACACACTCGGCTCTGCTACGTACACCACGTGCACACTCGGCTCCGCTCCGTACACCTCGTACACACTCGGCTCCGCTCCGTACACCTCGTACACACTCGGCTCTGCTCCGTACACCACGTGCACACTTGGCTCTGCTCCGTACACCTCGTACACACTCGGCTCCGCTACGTACACACTCGGCTCTGCTCCGTACACCACGTGCACACTTGGCTCTGCTCCGTACACCACGTGCACACTTGGCTCTGCTCCGTACACCTCGTACACACTCGGCTCTGCTCCGTACACCACGTGCACACTCGGCTCCGCTCCGTACACCTCGTACACACTCGGCTCCGCTCCGTACACCTCGTACACATGCGGCTCTGCTCTGTACACCTCATACACTCGGCTCTGCTCCGTACACCTAGTACACACTCGGCTCTGCTCCGTACACCACGTGCACACTCGGCTCTGCTCCGTACACCACGTGCACACTCGGCTCTGCTCCGTACACCTCGTACACACTCGGCTCTGCTCCGTACACCTCGTACACACTCGGCTCTGCTCCGTACACCTCGTACACACTCGGCTCCGCTACGTACACACTCGGCTCCGCTACGTACACACTCGGCTCTGTTCCGTACACCTAGTACACACTCGGCTTTACTCCGTACACCTCGTACACACTCGGCTCCGCTACGTACACACTCGGCTCCGCTACGTACACCCTCGGCTCCGCTACGTACACCTCGTACACACTCTGCTACGTACACACTCGGCTCTGCTCCGTACATCTTGTACACACTCGGCTCCGCTCCGTACACCACGTATACACTCTGAACTCCGCTCCATACACCTCATACACACTTGGCTCTGCTACATCCACACTGTAAATCCCTCCTGACATACACTTCATCTCATCCAGCACCATGACAACCAGCACAGCAGAGTCCTGCATACACTGAGGAGCTGATCACGTGACCACTGACTCCTCCCCTCAATGTGACATCATCACAGGTCCTGTAAAAGCATAAAAGCAGTGTACAGAGCAGCAAACCCCCCCGGGTCTGTCCTCAGCCTGTGCCCTGTCTTTGGTCCCTTTCCTTGTACATGGGTCCTTGTACAGAGCTGTGTCCCCTCATCTGCTGCTGCTGATGCTGAACAGCCATCAGCCTTGTGGAGAGAATTTCAGAGGCCCGCGCGCATTGCCAGGATTGGTTGAGTGAGGTCCTCACCACAGTGCAGGAGAGGTCACATGACTCACTCTCTGCACTGTGATTGGGGCTCTGTCCTCGCTCCTGAGCTGCTGTGAGGGGGCGTGGCCGGCAGCTAGAAGAGGCGTGGCCGGCAGCATGTCGGCTTATTCTCCGTGCCTTGAGGGGGGGCCCCCTAGCCTGTCGGGGCCCTGGTGCCACTGCACCAGTTGCACCACGGTAGGTCTGCCCCTGGGCCAGGCATGGGACATGTGTGAGCTTGTCACGCCTCAGAGCCGACACCAGGTTCTGGCCATTGTCACACACGACCATGCCAGACTGTAGCTTCAGCGGTGTGAGCCATACATCTGCCTGCTCTTTCAGAGCTGTTCACAACTCTTCAGCATTGTGCTGTTTGTCACCTACGCATATTAGCTTCAGCACAGCCTGTTACCACTTGGATGAGGCAGTGCTGCAGTGCTTCCAGCGTCTGACTGATGGAGGGTGAGCAGGATGACATGCAGGAGCTGTAGACTGTGGGGGCAACCCTGATTGAGTTAGGGCCCACAATCCTTGGGGTCGGGAGTACGTGTTCCGATCCAAGGTCTGACTGGGTCACGCTTACCCTATGTTAATCCAGTGTGCAGTCAGCGAGATGTACCATCCCTGTCCACAAGCACTTGTCTTGTGTACTTGCCCATAAACTGCGCTGTTAAGGGCACAGCTAATATTTTGGGACACATGCTTGTGTAATGCGGGGACGGAACACCGGGACGAACAGTGGTGGCTGGGGACCGAGTAACAAGGGAAGACCGCCGCCATCAGGTTGCGGAATGCTTCCATCTCCACTACCCTAAAAGGCAGCATTTCGAGTGCAAGCAGTCGTGAAAAGTGCAAATTGATCAGTGTGGGGCATTGGCTGCGTATTTGTGCTTGCGTTCCAAGGACTGGGGAATGGACAACTGAACGCTGCACTGGGACAAGGACATGGACGTGGTTGCTGATGGTGGCAATGACAGGAGCAGGACAGGAAGCCTCTTTGCATGCACTATGGACAGGGGATTGCCTTGCACATACGACAGTGGAAGAAGCAGTGGTGTCACCCGCAGACACTGCTCCTGGACCCTGGGGTTTGGCCCACAAAGTCAGGTGTTTTGCTGTCATGTACATGATCATGCTGGTGGTGGTAAGGCTAGTAGTTTTGCTACCCTTGCTGATGCTGGCATGGCAGGGGGTGCAAATGGCCTTTTTGTAATTATCAGCAGAGTCCTTAAAAAACAGCCAGACTTGGGAAGACCTAACAGTTGTTCTGGCAAATTCTGTAGTGTTGGTGTTACAGGGAACAGTTGCCCGCCTTCTGTCTGTGGCCACCATACTGCTTCTTCCTGCCTGTTGGGGTGCTATGCCTTCCCCTGTTCACAGCTGTTCTTGCTCTGCATGTCCTCCTTCCAGGTTGGGTCAGTTACTATATCATGCACCACTTCATCTTCGACAGCCGCACCCTGGTTCTCCTCTCGACTTTCTGGCAATTGTGTGTCATCATCATCCACCCCTTGTGACACTTTCCCACTGTCACCTTCGTGCGACTATGGCTGCTCAAATATTAGGGCATCGCTACATACGATTTCCTCTTGCCCCACTTCAAGTGGAAAAGTGAACATCTCTTCAGAGTGTCCAAGCGTGGGATCAGTTTTGTCCGGGCACTCGGCATGGTGGGAGGTGGGAGGAAGGAGGATCAAACACTATTAGAGACCCACTTCCTAATAATAGGAACATACATTATTTAAAGAGGCCCTCCTTCACGTGTCTTCAAAGGGGCATCGGCGTGCCTACAAATTTTTTGGCAGCCCTGCATAGGGCAAGACTATGGGAGACAAACTTCCTAATAATGGAAACATACAATATTTAAAGAGACCCTCTTCCATGTCACTTCAAAGGGGCATTGGAGTGCCTCCCAATTTTTGGCAGCCCTGCATAGAGCAACATTATGGGAGACCCACTTCCTTCTTAACAATGGGAACATGCAGTATTTAAAGAGGCCATCCTCCACATCTCTAGAAAGGGGCATCAGAGTGCCTCCCAATTTTTGGCAGCCCTGCATAGGGCAAGACTATGGGAGACCCACTTCCTTATAATGGGAACATAGAATATTTAATAAGGCCTTCCTCCATGTCTCTTAAAAAGGGCATCAGAGTGCCTCCCAATTTAAAAAAAAAAAATCTTTAATGTATTAAGAAAAATGTAATACACCAACACTGTCTCACAAATGAGTATGAGCCCTTAACATTTTCCCCGGGAAAATCCATTTTGGTTTAATTTTTGGATGTTTTATTGTAAATCTGTAAAA
The DNA here is from genome assembly GCA_033576535.1 of Allobates femoralis. Lineage (NCBI taxonomy): Eukaryota > Metazoa > Chordata > Amphibia > Anura > Aromobatidae > Allobates > Allobates femoralis. The sequence continues at coordinate 481,258,591 of JARQOC010000002.1, forward strand.
GTGGTGTAATATTTAGACAACATTGTTCACAGCAGTGACCTGGGAGTCAGAAATGCTTAAAGGGGTCTTCCCCATGCTGTTCCCATGTCATTTGAGCACTGCTCTTATAGTTTTGTGACTTTATTAGGGTTTATCCATGCTGCTGGGGGTGCCGACTTGAGCATCGAGCACCCGAGCATTTTACTGCTCACTCATCACTAGTGGTGTTGTCTGCAACATGCTTGTGTAGCACAGGCACAGCTTTCTTAGGGTACCGTCACACCTGGAGATATCGCCAGCGATTCTACAGGCGACGCCGAGGCATGGCCTGCGACATCGCCAATGCCTTGCCTAATGTAAATGGGCGAGGGCGACACGTCTGAGTAATCGCCTGGTTTCACATCAGAGCTCTGAAACCAGGCGACCATTCTTGGGCGATGTGTGCTGATCGCCCTGTGTAACATCTCATGAGCGATGTCAAAGGCGACAGCACACATCGCTTATACCATTCCAGTAGGCGTTTCAGGGCGTATTTACTAGTTTTGGCGATCTGCATGGATTGGTGGCAGCTCGAGCATTACGATTGGTTGTCTTGTTCCTCGGCGCCATATTTGATGATGTGTGCATCCAAAGGTGTATTATCCAGAAGCGTACATACTGTACAGTAGCGCATTGATGTCGCCTCTGTGTTTGCGGCTGTGTTCAAAAGTGCAGAGATGTGCCACAAATGTGTGTTAACAGAAACGCAATTGTCATTACATCCCAACAAAAGTCTGCATGAGCGCTGTAGTGCCAGCCTTCCTGTATTACATGACGCAAAAGCATACAGTGAATCCTGTGGCTTTTGCTACGCCTCTGGGCCCCCGTCAACATGTGACATATATCCCGTGCGTTCATTCGCCCGAGCATTGTCAATCTTTTGGCGCCGCCTTCCTGGTGCTTTCCCTTCCCCTGGAGAATAGTAAAAATGGCGGCACCCAGGCGAGATGCAGTGTGGGGAGAGCCTGAGCTCCTTATTTTAATTGCTGTATGTGACACCAGGGATTACTGGTGTCACCAGCACCACCCCATCCACGCCTCCACAAGCAGAATGTCTTGCTGAGGGTGCAGAGGCATTTGGAGAGGAGGTTGGGGGTTGTGCGCAGCTATAAGCAGATCTGCAAGAAGATCGCAGATCTTAAATTCAAGACGCCCGGACGCATCACCCAACTGCGTGCCAGGATTTCCCAGATGAGTGGTGAGTAGCATGACAACATACACATACGCTTCTGTGTAAAAAAAAACATATGAAGGCGAGCACATGCCACTGTACACCCCAACATATATAGGGGCAATGTATGTGAGAGCTTCTTCATGACTCTGCAGCTATCTACCTGCAACATCCACATACACCCTATTAGTCCCCTGTAAACTATAATATGTCTACTTTACATAGCCACATATTGTCATATGTGTACCCTTCCAATATCGGGCAGTTGGAGAGCCTGCACAATTCTTCCCCGATATTGTTTTGGCATCGTTCTTGCATCGAATTGGACATTTACACCACACAAGGCAAGAACGATATCGGCGCCAACGCACGAACCATGTGACTTTTTATCGAAGTTGGACAACGATATCGGGACGTGTAAAGTGGCCATCAGATCGGTTAAAAAGAGGAGGCGTTTCCACTTTCATAATAGCTGACAGGTTTTTATTAGCCCTGACATTAGCAGGTTAAGAAGTGGAGGTTCTGCGGCCAGACACCTGTCAGATAACACATGCCATGGTGACGGAGGAGGAAGAAGTAGCAGATGTGGTTGATATGGTAGATGGTGTTTGATGAGGCACCCTAGGCACAGTTTTACTGCAGTAATTTGTCCAGAATAAAAGAAGGTGCTAGGCCATGTGGTGGTTTATGCATGTAGTAGTTAAAATGTTTTGCTTGTATTTAAGTTTTTTTTACAAACTTTGAAATAACATGAGTTCGGTCATCTTTGCAGTTTCAAAAAAGCCCAGGCAAGGCATCCTATACTGCCCATGTCAACTGCAGACTCGTGACCACTGCTTGTTGTGCTTGCAGCCCTCAGTCTTTGGGCAGGAAGAAACAACTGAACCTCTTCATCTTTGTCCTTCTCCTCTGCTGAGCTACTCAGTTGGTTGAATCTGGGTTGATTCCAAGTGGGATCTTGAACCTCATCATCATCCTGTCTGTTGTCCCACTTCTCACCCCGAGAGTCACCCTCCTCCTCAGGTATCTAAGTCTCATCATCATAATCATCACTTCCACCCCTGGGGGTTAATATCAGTTAACCAGGGTATGGATTCTGCTTGTCCATCCCCGCATCCATGTCTAAAATATTTTGGACTTTGGTGCAAATGATTCCTCCACTGGAGTATGTGAATATTTTAAGCAAGCCTCTAATGCTAATGGTATAGAATGTGTGCACATCTCTTCAGCATTGCCCAGTTGGAGAGTTGTGAGATGGGGTGACACAAGAATAATTGGGGAACCACCTCTGAGTACTGTATTATGTGTGATGTTGAGGTGGAGTAACAGGACAGGCCACTTGATGTAGTCCTTGACATGAACTGTAGCAATAGCTCTTTCCCTCCTCTCCGCTTCCAGTTCCCTCTCTTCTCCCACGCCCTCCCACTCCCTTCCACACTCACGCTATACATCCTTCTATCACCGGTAGACTACATACACATTAAATGATAGCTGACTCTGTAGGACTCAGAGCGAGCCACCCAGCCCAAAATCTGATGGGCCAGTGAACCACATGTGCACGAAACTAAAACAGTGGAGAGGAATAAGCTACCCAGAATGCCTAGGAAGGGAGTCAACACCCCATAGACATCTGAAATACAGGCGGCACTGGAAGCTTGGGGCCCTCAAAATCTGCTGATGGACATTCTATAAAGCCCCTCGTCCCACCACCGGCTCATTCCTAACAATGTCCACTGCATATCTGTATTCATTTGATTATCATGGTTTGTTATATGATTCATTACTGTATGATCTTTAGATTTGTACTCCATAAACAAAGACTGAACCAAAGGTTCTGTTTAGATATACAATAAAAGCTCTTTCTAGGACTCATTCACAACTTGTATTGCTGTGCTGCTTGCAAACAAAGAGATTGGGGTAGAATGTCCAGTAACAGAAGTTGTCTGTTTGCTTGAGATACGATCAGCCAGTGTTTGGTCAGTACAGATTTTAGTAGCATTAACACCTACCCACATACACCTAGAGCACCAAGCCACTTCCCACTTCCACCACACCTTTTCTCCTTCTATTTTAAACCATGACCTTGAGATTTCCCACTCATGTTTAATGCACATAGATTAGTAAAGCATTTATTGAGGCCAAACAGCCTTTTTACGGTAAAGTGATTTTTCTGGCAATCACTGCTTTGAGGCAAAATAAGACCTTTTTAGGAGAAAATGAAGGGTTTGGCAATAATTGCTTTGAGGCCAAGAAGCCTTTTTATGGGAAAGTGAAGGATTTGCAATTACTGGTTAGGCCAGGTCCAAGTTCGAGCTTTCTGTCCCGGTGGCTGCGCTTTTCATCAGTGTTACCGCAATGTAATGCTTGTGTTTGCTTGCGTTAACACTGACATAGAGATGCATTGTTGAACGCATCCAAACGCTTGCAAAAGTATGCGTTTATTCAAAGAGCACATCATAAAGCTGTCACCAGTGTTATCAGGTGCGTTGAAAAAACGCAGATTTACAAACGCAACCATATTTTGGCTTGCGTTTGAACTTCTTCAGCAAAGCATCTATATGGCAGTGTTGACTCAAGCAAACGCAAGCGATAGACTGTGTTAATGCTTATGACAAGCACAGCTGCTGGGACGGAAAGCCCAAATATGACCTGGCCTTAGAGGCAAAAATGCCTTTTAGGGGAAATTGAAGGATTTTGCTGTCACTGCTTTGAGACAAAAAAATTTATTTTTAGTAGAAGAGGAAGGATTTGGCAATCACTGCTTTGACATAAAAAGTGTCTTTTTAGGGGATCCCTGAGGAAGGTGCCAGGAGGGCACCGAAACGCGTAGGAGGCAGGAGGAAATAAAGGAGTTTGTTTTGAAGTTCCATCTTCATGTGCTTTTCTTTGGAGTGAATGATCGTGGTGGCGCGGACTGTGACACACCATTTTCTTCCCTATTACTTGACATAAAAAGTGTCTTTTTAGGGGACAGTGAAGGATTTAGCAATCACTGGTTTGAGGCCAAACGCAGCCTTTTTTTAAGGAAATTGAAGGATTTGGCAATCACTGGTAAGAGGCAAAAATACCTTTTTAGAGGAAACTGAAGGATTTTGCAATCACTGTTTTGAGGCAAAAAAATGTAGTTTTAACAGAAAGCAAAGAATTTAGCAGCCACTGGTTTGAGGCTAAACACAGTGTACCACAGTTGATCCGCGGGAGGACAGGGTTAAAGCATTGCGCATAAAAGAAGACCAATGGATCCTTAAGATGAACACAATTTACCCCTTTGGCTTAAATATAAAAAAAGAACTAATCATATATATAAAACCCGAAGGCCACTTCCTGTGGAATCTGGCCAACTTCCGTGATGGCCTGCGCCCTGTGTCACAGACCGGAACCGGAAGTTCCAGACCCACGAGCGGTGACGCGCTCACCGCGAGCCGCTGTCAAACCTGAATAGCGGCTCGCAGTGGGCGCTAAAGCGCCACCGCAACCCCCACACAGAGCCGTGTGCTCCCAGGGCCGCACCGTCCACTGGACAGTGTGAGCCCTGAGTCCAGAGCGCCGGCAGCCAGGGGGAGCGGCGTCACATAAGGGGGCGGCGCCACCAACATCAGCGGCGGCCTCAGCAGAGACGGACGCTGTAAGAGGGCGCGCGCCCTGTGGCACTGCAGGGCGGCGGCGCCGAGCGGACGCTGCAGGGCCGGCGGGGCTGACACCGGCCTCCGATCGGCTCAGGCGGCAGGGTGGCTACATGCACCCTCCCACCAACATCCGGGAACCGGCCCGCACCGGCCCGCCCCACACTCCAATGTGCGGCCTCCGCCGGCACCGCCCACTCTCCTCCTCCATCAGGGACCACACAGCCCCGCCGACAGCCTGGTGCGTGTTCTGCCTCCCCTCTCCTGTGCCCCCCCAGCCTCCCCTCTCCTGTGCCCCCCCAGCCTCCCCTCTCCTGTGCTCCCCCAGCCTCCCCTCTCCTGTGCCCCCCCAGCCTCCCCTCTCCTGTGCCCCCCCAGCCTCCCCTCTCCTGTGCCCCCCATCCTCCCCTTTCCTGTGCCCCCCCCAGCCTCCCCTCTCCTGTGCCCCCCCAGCCTCCCCTTTCCTGTGCCCCCCAGCCTCCACTTTCCTGTGCCCCCCAGCCTCCACTTTCCTGTGCCCCCCAGCCTCCATTTTCCTGTGCCCCCCAGCCTCCCCTCTCCTGTGCCCCCCAGCCTCCCCTCTCCTGTGCCCCCCCAGCCTCCACTCTCCTGTGCCCCCCCAGCCTCCCCTCTTCTGTGCCCCCCAGCCTCTCCTCTGCCTCCGCTCTTCTCCAGCCTCCGCTCTCTGCCTCCGCTCTTCTCCAGCCTCCGCTCTTCTCCAGCCTCCGCTCTCCCCTGCCTCCGCTCTCCCCTGCCCTCCAGCCTCCGCTCTCCCCTGCCCTCCAGCCTCCGCTCTCCTCTGCCTCCGCTCTCCTCTGCCTCCGCTCTCCTCTGCCTCCGCTCTCCTCTGCCTCCGCTCTCCTCTGCCCTCCAGCCTCCGCTCTCCTCTGCCCTCCAGCCTCCGCTCTCCTCCAGCCTCTGCTCTTCTCCAGCCTCTGCTCTTCTCCAGCCTCCGCTCTTCTCCAGCCTCCGCTCTTCTCCAGCCTCCGCTCTTCTCCAGCCTCCACTCTTCTCCTGCCTCCGCTCTCCTCTGCCTCCCCTCTCCCCTGCCCTCCTGCCTCCGCTCTCCCCTGCCTCCGCTCTCCCCTGCCTCCGCTCTCCCCTGCCTCCGCTCTCCCTGCCTCCGCTCTCCTCTGCCTCCGCTCTCCCCTGCCTCCGCTCTCCTCTGCCCTCCAGCCTCCGCTCTTCCCCTGCCTCCGCTCTTCCCCTGCCTCTGCTCTTCCCCTGCCTCCGCTCTTCTCCAGCCTCCGCTCTCCCCTGCCTCCGCTCTCCCCTGCCTCCGCTCCTCCTCCCCCTGCCCTCCAGCCTCCGCTCTCCCCTGCCTCCACCTCCGCTCTCCCTGCCTCCGCTCTCCCTGCCTCGCTCTCCCTGCCTCCGCTCTCCTCCAGCCTCCGCTCTCCCCGCCTCCGCTCTCCTCCCCTCGCTCTCTCCGCCTCTGCCTCTCCAGCCTTCGCTCTTCTCGCTCCTCTTCAGCCTCCGCTCTCCTCGCCTCAGCTCCGCCTCCTCTCCTCCGCCTCCCTCCCTCCACCTCCGCTCTTCTCCAGCCTCGCTCTCTCCAGCCTCCGCTTCCCAGCCTCCGCTCTTCTCCGCCTCGCTTTCTCCTGCCTCCGCTCTCCAGCCTCCCTCCCTCTCCGCTCCTCGCCTCCGCTCTCCCCTGCCCTCCACTCCGCTCTCCCCTGCCTCCGCTCTTCCCAGCTCCGCTCCCCGCCTCGCTCTCCTCCCTGCCTCCCTCTCCTGCCTCGCCTCCTCTCCCCTGCCCTCCCCCGCTCTCCTGCCTCCGCTCTCCCCTGCCTCCGCTCTCCCCTGCCTCCGCTCTCCTCCAGCCTCCGCTCTCCTCCCCTCCGCTCTCCTCGCCTCGCTCTCTCCACCTCTCTCTTCTCCCCTTCGCTCTTCTCCAGCCTCCCTCTTCTCCACCCCGCTCTCCCTGCCCTCCACCTCCGCTCTCCTCTGCCTCCGCTCTCCCTCCCTCCACTCCGCTCTTCTCCAGCCTTCGCCTTCTCCGCTCCGCTCTTTCCACTCGCTCTCTCCACCTCCGCTCTCTCCTGCTCCGCTCTCTCCAGCCTCCGCTCCCCTCCTCCGCTCTCCTCTGCCTCCGCTCTCCCCGCCCTCCACCTCGCTCTTCCCCTGCTCCGCTCTCCCCTGCCTCTGCTCTTCCCTGCCTCCGCTCTTCTCCAGCTCCGCTTCCTGCCTACTCTCCTGCCTCCAGCCTCCATCTCCCCTGCCCTCCAGCCTCCGCTCTCCCTGCCTCTACCTCGCTCTCCCTGCCTCCGCTCTCCCTCCTCCGCTCTCCCTGCCTCCGCTCTCCTCCAGCCTCCCTCTCCCCAGCTCCCTCTCCTCCACTCCGCTTCCTCAGCCTCTGCTCTCTCCGCCTCCGCGTCTCCTGCCCCGCTCTCTCAGCCTCCGCTCTTCTCTGCCTCCGCTCTCCCTCCCCCTGCCTCCGCTCTCCCTGCCTCCGCTCTTCTCCAGCCTCCGCTTCCTCCAGCCTCCGCTCTCTCCCCTGCCTCCGCTCTCCCCCTGCCTCCGCTCTTCCCCTGCCTCCGCTCTTCCCCTGCCTCCGCCTTCCCCCTGCCTCCGCTCTCCCCTGCCTCCGCTCTTCTCCAGCCTCCGCTCTTCTCCAGCCTCCGCTCTCCCCTGCCTCCGCTCTCCCCTGCCTCCGCTCTTCCCCTGCCTCCGCTCTTCCCCTGCCTCCGCTCTTCCCCTGCCTCCGCTCTTCCCCTGCCCTCCAGCCTCCGCTCTCCCCTGCCTCCGCTCTCCCCCTGCCTCCGCTCTCCTCCAGCCTCCGCTCTTCTCCAGCCTCCGCTCTTCTCCAGCCTCCGCTCCTTCTCCAGCCTCCGCTCTCTCCAGCCTCCGCTCTTCTCCTGCCTCCGCTCTTCTCCTGCCTCCACTCTCCCCTGCCTCCACTCTCCCCTGCCTCCGCTCTCCCCTGCCTCCGCTCTACCTGCCTCCGCTCTTCTCCACCTCTCGCTCTTCTCCAGCCTCCGCTCTTCTCCAGCCTCCGCTCTCCCCTGCCTCCGCTCTCCCCTGCCTCCGCTCTCCCCTGCCTCCACTCTCCCCTGCCTTAGCTCTTCTCCAGCCTCCGCTCTCCCCTGCCTCCGCTCTCCCCTGCCTCCGCTCTCCCCTGCCTTCGCTCTCCCCCAGCCCTCCGCTCTCCTCCAGCCTCCCTCTTCCCGCCTCCGCTCTTCTCTGCCCTCCAGCCTCCGCTCTCCCCTGCCTCCGCTCTCCCCTGCCTCCGCTCCTCCCCTGCCTCCGCTCTTCTCCAGCCTCCGCTCTTCTCCAGCCTCCGCTCTCCCCAGCCTCCGCTCTTCTCCAGCCTCCGTCTTCTCCAGCCTCCGCTCTTCTCCAGCCTCCGCTCTTCTCCAGCCTCCCCTCTTCTCCAGCCTCCCCTCTTCTCCAGCCTCCCCTCTTCTCCAGCCTCCGCTCTTGTCCAGCCTCCGCTCTTCTCCAGCCTCGCTCTCTCCAGCCTCCGCTCTCCCCTGCCTCCGCTCTCCCCTGCCTCCGCTCTCCCCTGCCTCCGCTCTTCTCCAGCCTCCGGTCTTCTCCAGCCTCCCCTCTTCCAGCCTCCCCTCTTTTCCAGCCTCCGCTCTCCTCTGCCCTCCAGCCTCCGCTCTCCCCAGCCTCCGCTCTTCCCCAGCCTCCTCTGCTCTTCCCCGCCTCCGCTCTTCTCCAGCCTCCGCTCTTCTCCAGCCTCCGCTCTCCCTGCCTCCGCTCTCCCTGCCTCCGCTCTTCCCCTGCCTCCGCTCTTCCCCTGCCTCCGCTCTTCCCCTGCCTCCGCTCTCCCTGCCTCCGCTTTCTCCAGCCTCCGTCTTCTCAGCCTCCGCTCTCCCCTGCCTCCGCTCTTCCCCTGCCCGCTCTTCCCCTGCCTCGCTCTTCTCCCTGCCTCCGCTCTTCTCTGCCCTCCAGCCTCCCCCTCTCCCCTGCCTCCGCTCTCCCCTGCCTCCGCTCTCCCTGCCTCCGCTCTCTCCAGCCTCCGCTCTTCTCCAGCCTCCGCTCTTCCCAGCCTCCGCTCTTCTCCAGCCTCCGTCTTCTCCAGCCTCCGCTCTTTCGCCTCCTCTCTCTGCTCCTCTCCCTGCTCCTCTCCCCTGCCTCCCTTCCGCCTCCGCTCTCTCCAGCCTCCGCTCCCCCCCCCCCCCCCCCCCCCCCCCCCCCCCCCCCCCCCCCCCCCTGCCTGCTTCCCAGCCTCGCTTCCCCTGCCTCCGCTCTCCCTGCCTCCGCTCTTCCCTAGCCTTCGCTCTTCCCCTCAGCCTCCGCTCCCCTCCTCCAGCCTCCCCTCCCTCTCCCAGCCTCCGCTCTTCTCTGCCTCCAGCCTCCGCTCTCCCCTGCCTCCGCTCTCCCCTGCCTCGCTCTCCACTCTGCCTCCGTCTCCCTGCCTCCGCTCTCTCCAGCCTCCGCTCTTCTCCAGCCTCCGCTCTCTCCCTGCCTCCGCTCTTCTCCCAGCCTCCGCTCTTCCCCTCTCCGCTCTTCTCCCGCCTCCGCTCTTCCCTGCCTCCGCCTCCGCTCTCCCCTGCCTCCGCTCTCCCCTGCCTCCGCTCTCCCCTGCCTCCGCTCTCCTCCAGCCTCCGCTCTTCTCCAGCCTCCGCTCTTCTCCAGCCTCCGCTCTTCTCCAGCCTCCGCTCTCCCGCCTCCGCTCTTCCCCTCGCTTCCTGCCTCCTCTCCCTGCCTCCACTCTCCCCTGCCTCCGCTCTCCGCCTCCGCTCTCCCGCCTCCGCTCTCCCGCCTCCGCTCTCCCCCCTCCCCTCCCCTGCCTCCGCTCTGCCCCTGCCTCCGCTCTCCCCTGCCTCCCTCTCCCCTGCCTTGCTCTTCTCCGCCTCCGCTCTCCCTGCCTCCGCTCTCCCCTGCCTCCGCTCTCCCCCTGCCTCCCTCCCCCCCTCCCTCTCCTCCAGCCTCCCTCTTCTCCAGCCTCCGCTCTTCCTGCCCTCCAGCCTCCGCTCTCCCTGCTCCGCTCTCCCTGCCTCCGCTCTCCCCTGCCTCCCTCTTCTCCAGCCTCCGCTCTTCTCCAGCCTCGCTCTCCCCAGCCTCCGCTCTTCTCCAGCCTCCGCTCTTCTCCAGCCTCCGCTCTTCTCCAGCCTCCCTCTTCTCCAGCCTCCCCTATCTCCAGCCTCCCCTCTCTCCAGCCTCCGCTCTTCTCCAGCCTCCGCTCTTCTCCAGCCTCCGCTCTTCTCCAGCCTCCGCTCTCCCCTGCCTCCGCTCTCCCCTGCCTCCGCTCTCCCCTGCCTCCGCTCTCCCCGCCTCCGTCTCTCCGCCTCCCTCTCCGCCTCCCTCTTTCCAGCCTCCGCTCTCCCCGCCTCCGCTCTCCCCAGCCTCGCTCTCCCCGCCTCCCTTTCTCCAGCCTCCGCTTTCTCCTCCGCCTCTCCGCCTCCCCTCTTCTCCAGCCTCTCGCCTCTTCTCAGCCTCCGCTCTCCCCTGCCTCCGCTCTCCCTGCCTCCGCTCTCCCCTGCCTCCGCTCTTCTCCTGCCTCCGCCTCCTTCCCTCGCCTCCGCTCTCCCCCTCCCGCTCTCCCTGCCTCCGCTCTCCCTGCCTCCGCTCTCCCCCTGCTCTCTCGCTCCTCCGCCCCCTGCCTCCGCTCTCCCCTGCCTCCGCTCTCCCCTGCCTCCGCTCTTCTCCAGCCTCCGCTCTCCTCTGCCTCCAGCTCCTCTGCCTCCGCTCTCCCTCTCTCCCGCCTCCGCTCTCCCCTAGCCTCCGCTCTCCCCGCCTCGCTCTCCCTGCCTCCGCCTCCCTGCCTCCGCCGCTCTCTACCCTCTCGCCTCCCGCTCTCCTGCCTCGCCTCCGCTCTCTCCCTGCCTCCGCTCTCCTCTGCCTCCGCTCTCTCCCTGCTGCCCTCCGCCTCTCTCCCTAGCCTCCGCTCTCCTGCTCCTGCCTCCGCTCTCCGCCTCCGCCTCCGCTGCTCCTCCTGCCTCCGCTCTCCCGCTCTCTCCTCTGCCTCGTCCATGCCTCCGCTCTCTCTCTGCCCTCCAGCCTCCGCTCCTCCTCTCCGCCTCCGCTCTCCCGCCTCCCTCGCCTCTGCCGCTCCCAGCCTCCGCTCTCTCCCTGCCTCCGCTCTCCTCGCCTCCTCTCCTCCTACTGCCTCCTGCCTCCTCTCCCTGCTCCGCTCTCCTCTGCCTCTCCAGCTCCGCTCTCCTCGCCCTCCAGCCTCCTCTCCTCTGCCCTCCAGCCTCCGCTCTCCTCTGCCTCCAGCCTCCCTTCTCCAGCCTCCGCTCTTCCGCCTCGCTCTCCTCCGCTCCACTCTCTCCAGCCTCCGCTCTCCTCTGCCTCCGCTCCCTGCCTCCAGCCTCCGCTCTTCTCCAGCCTCCGCTCTCTCTGCCTCGCTCTCCCCTGCCCTCCAGCCTCCGCTCTCCCTGCCTCCGCTCTCTCCAGCCTCCGCTCTTCTCCAGCCTCCGCTCTTCTCCAGCCTCCGCTCTCCCTGCCCCCAGCCTCCGCTCTCCCCTGCCTCCGCTTCCCTGCCTCCCTCTCCCCTGACCCCTTCCTCCTCTACCCTAAGTTTCTGCTCCTCGTCTCTGCCTCCTCACTCCTCTGCCCCTCCGCCTCTGCTGCACTCACTGCTGACCACTGAGCCACCGCACTCACTGCTGACACTGAGCACCGCACTCACTGCTGACCACTGAGCCACCGCACTCACTGCTGACCACTGAGCCGCCTGTATACACACAATTAATTTCACAGCACTCCCCTATTACTAAATAAACTATATATAGATTCTAGACTACCCGATTCTTTAGAATCGGGCCACCATCTAGTGTATTTATAATAATGATAAATTGTAATATTATTAACATTGCTTTTTGATTATCTGTTTAAATCTAATTTTATCATAATAGCATCAATTGAAAATAATTTATGATGCTTATGATTTTTCTGATGCCATATTAACAGATAATTTTCTGGTTGGATTGGAAATTCTCACATTCACATCAGGTTTGTAGGTGGCGATGTGTGAACAAGCACAAAGAATCAGTAACAGAATTTCAGCTTGTGCCACTATAAACATGTGGAGAAATAGGAGATAAAAAACATTTATAAAGTAAGCCCAGTAGTTTTCAGAATGTATAGTGGGCACTCTTATGATTACAATATATAAGGTAATTTATTGTGATTGTGTGTTATGTTTTAGTTTTTTGACCTCCTACTGGTTAATTCTAAAGGACTCTTTCAGAAAGCAGTCCAAATGCACTATTTAATTATGTCCCACATGGGGAGGGGGAGTGACAAACTTGGGTCATGTAGCTATAAAACATATCCATGCTTCATTGTAAATTGTGCTATGAGTAAGGGTCGTAGTACCCGAAACGCGTAAGCTAGTCCCTCATGCTTTTAATTTGCACGTTGTAATGCATTTTTAATCAATTGAAATAAAGGCTTGATTTTTTATACAACATCCGAGCTGCTGGATTCCACTATTTGCAAGACTACCCTCCTGGCAGACGGGGATTTTTCCTTGCACCGGATTTATATGGGAAGATGAAGTGAAGAGCAATTAAGGTGAGCTGAACGTGTCTTTTTAGGGGATCCCTGAGGAAGGTGCCAGGAGGGCACCGAAACGCGTAGGAGGCAGGAGGAAATAAAGGAGTTTGTTTTGAAGTTCCATCTTCATGTGCTTTTCTTTGGAGTGAATGATCGTGGCGGCGCGGACTGTGACACACCATTTTCTTCCCTATTACTTGACATAAAAAGTGTCTTTTTAGGGGACAGTGAAGGATTTAGCAATCACTGGTTTGAGGCCAAACGCAGCCTTTTTTTAAGGAAATTGAAGGATTTGGCAATCACTGGTAAGAGGCAAAAATACCTTTTTAGAGGAAACTGAAGGATTTTGCAATCACTGTTTTGAGGCAAAAAAATGTAGTTTTAACAGAAAGCAAAGAATTTAGCAGTCACTGGTTTGAGGCTAAACACAGTGTACCACAGTTGATCCACGGGGGGACTGGGTTAAAGCATTGCGCATAAAAGAAGACCAATGGATCCTTAAGATGAACACAATTTACCCCTTTGGCTTAAATATAAAAAAAGAACTAATGTATTTATAATAATGATAAATTTTAATATTTTAACATTGCTTTTTGATTATCTGTTTAAATCTAATTTTATCATAATAGCATCAATTGAAAATAATTTATGATGCTTATGATTTTTCTGATGCCATATTAACAGATAATTTTCTGGTTGGATTGGAAATTCTCACATTCACATCAGGTTTGTAGGTGGCAATGTGTGAACAAGCACAAAGATTCAGTAACAGAATTTCAGCTTGTGCCACTATAAACATGTGGAGAAATAGGAGATAAAAAACATTTATAAAGTAAACCCAGTAGTTTTCAGAATGTATAGTGGGCACTCTTATGATTACAATATATAAGGTAATTTATTGTGATTGTGTGTTATATTTTAGTTTTTTGACCTCCTACTCTTTCAGAAAGCAGTCCAAATGCACTATTTAATTATGTCCCACATGGGGAGGGGGAGTGACAAACTTGGGTCATGTAGCTATAAAACATATCCATGCTTCATTGTAAATTGTGCTATGAGTAAGGGTCGCAGTACCCGAAACGCGTAAGCTAGTCCCTCATGCTTTTAATTTGCACGTTGTAATGCATTTTTAATAAATTGAAATAAAGGCTTGATTTTTTATACAACATCCGAGCTGCTGGATTCCACTATTTGCAAGACTACCCTCCTGGAAGACGGGGATTTTTCCTTGCACCGGATTTATATGGGAAGATGAAGTGAAGAGCAATTAAGGTGAGCTGAACGCCCTTTTTTCTTTGCTATTGATTGAATCGCCTGATTTATGTTTCTTGCTCCCTTAAAATTTATATGGTGTGAATAAACCTTTATATATGTGGAGGATATAATGAATCCTTACACACCTATTTGAAGAAATATTCCTCAACCTTCACCCCTCCCAAAAGTTGAATTATAATTTTTTGAAACATGGATGTGACTTTTAGTGATTACACGTTTTTGAGCCTCAACAATAAAGCAAGATTGGACAAGGTTGCATCGATGGTTAATAATAAAAATAAACCACCTGATAATGCAGGAGGTCAGGAAGGTTTAAAACACAGTATGAGCCAGATTGAAAATCTTCTTACTGTGCGCTTAAAAACATGGTGGGATCACACTATGGCCTTGTTCACACATATCAGCTTTTTGGCATTCTCTGCGTTTTTAGCTACTTATAATAAACGCACATGCGTTAACGCATGGTGCACTTAAGTGTAGCTGCGTTTTTTTAACAACACATACGTTTTTTTCCACCAACACATACGTTTTTTTCCACCATTCCAAAAAACACTGCATGCAGCGTTTTTTTTGGTGCTGTAAAAAACGCATGGGTTGTTGAAAAAGTGCATGTGTTTTTTTAACATGGGGCCCTAAGGGAAACGCATGTGTTAATGCATGGCACATATAGGCACCTGCGTTAACGCATGCGTTAACGCATATGCGTTTTTAATGAAAAAATGACTAAGTCCAAAAACTTCTCAAAAACATTCAGAACCACAGGGGATACTATTTGGCACCCTTAGAAAAACTGATCAGTTTTTCTAAGGGCTAAAAAAACGCATTGGTATGTTTGAACAAGGCCTATATTCGAGAAACACATTGAGAACCTCATGATTCCTAGAGGCTTACATATTAAAAAACAATCAACTGTCCAATTTGATGAGGAATTTCAAAACAACTGGAATGACATATTTTCTGATTGCTCCCTCAACCTAATGGAACTGCTTATTAATTACGAACAATGGAAAGTCAAGGAGCTGGATCTAAGGATTAAAGATACAGAAAACTCCTTAATAAACCAAGTAAATGATGAAGTATATAAGAAATTGAGATCTGATATAATGGAGAGGTTAAATAAACTGGAGAACACTATAGCTAATAACAAACAGAAAAAATACAATTGCGACTGTAAAGACTATGAAAGTGGTCATGTGTATGATTGGCGTCCATTATTTAAACCTAAAACACTGAAACATTTAAAGAAGCCTAAATCCATTTTAAAAAAGCATGGGGTTAATAAGTTTTCTCCCGCAGATGGCAATTCATTTAGTACATCAGAATATGAAACTTCAGACCCTGAAACTGAGGGCGAAGAAAGCTCGGATGTTGTAAATTCTAAGAAAGAAACTGAGCTGTCAAAAAAATGGCCAGGAATAAATCAAAGCCTACAAGAAGATCAGGGAAGAAACATAAACCCAAGAAGACACCAGTATGGAGCAAGGCTTTGGAAACCAACCAATTTACAGTCTTAAATGTATCAGCTTGTATGTTAAGCCATAATGACATCAGCATCCTACAAAAAGGACTCAATTTCGTACCACAAAATAATGGCGATTTATTCAGCACTTTGATGGACGTTAACAATTTCATGAGAAGATTGACTATAAAGAGACTCTTTTTTTGATAACAGAGAACAACCATTGATTCAGGAGGAAAAAAAACAGTTTGTCCCCGTTAATACCTTTAAAAATCGGAATTTTCAGGAACAGTTTTCCCTTTTACAACTGGGATCACTCACGAGTGAGGAACATTTTGATGTTTTGATAGGTGATGATGATTTTGATTCCAGAGTACCGAATGGGGAATTTTACCCAGTACAATCAAGAGCAGATGTGATGGATGATTTCCAGATACTTGTGGAGGAGGAATTAAAAAAACTCTACAATAATGGAAAGTCATTTCATGATAATCTTACTAGGGGAGAAAGAAATTCTATTAGAGCCCTACAGGATGATACACATATCGTAATTAAAAATTCAGATAAGGGCGGTTCAGTGGTCATATCAGACAGTAATCTTTATTAGTGTTGAGCAAGCACTAAAATGCTCGGGTGCTCGGTGCTCTGGCCGAGTATCTCAAGATACTCGTGTACGCGGCCAGAGCACCGAGCCCAATGTAAGTCAATGAGTGACAGGCTCCGCCCACAGACTTCCGGTTATAAAACGAGTATTTCTGGGAAAGGGCGGGAGGGTGGGCTTTTTCAAATCGCTGCAACAAATAACACCTTACTGTGGCCCCCAGAGGGATCCTAGCAATTAATCTGCTCCCTGTGTGGTGCCAGCTCACTGTGTGCACTGAAGGGAGCAGTGCATTTGTGTCAGATTGCTAATTATTAGCGAGCAGTCCGAGCATCTCGGCGGTACTCGGTGCTCGCCGAGCATCCCGAGTACCGGGATACTCATGCGAGTAACGAGTAGCACCGAGCATACTAGCTCATCCCTAATCTTTATGTGAGAGAGATCAATAAAATCCTGGATGATAGTACAGCCTACAGAAAACTGAGTCAAGATCCTACTTAAATAACCATTGAAAAATTAGAGAGGATTCTACAGGAGGGGATAGATTTGGGTATTCTCAATTTAAAACAGAAGGAGTATTTATTACCTATTAACCCTAAAACACCCAGTTTCCACGCCTTACCCAAAACCCATAAAAATCAATTCCCGCCCCCTATGAGACCCATTATATCGGGTATAGATTCAGTTTTGGAAAGATTAGGCTCCTGGCTCGATGAAAGACTGCAGCCATTAGTTTCTATCTCACCAAGCCATTTGAAGGACAGTAAACATGTCCAATAACAATGGATAAATTACAATGGGACAAGGATCACATGTGATGTTAAAACTCTTTACTCATATATTCCCCATTACATGGCTATAACAGCATTAAGTGACCAACTCACCCTATATTCAGGATATTCTGATTAAATGAAGGAATATATTCTTGATGTAACTCTGCTTCTCCTCCAAAATAACTATTTCAGATTTTCCCACCAGTTCTATGTACTATGCCGGGGATGTTCAATGGGGGCTAAATTCTCCCCATCCCTTGCAAATTTGTACATGGACTGGTTGGAGACAAACTTCATCTATAATATTATTAATCCATTTTTACATCATATCTGTTATTACATGCGTTTTATAGATGATGTCCTGATTATATGGAGGGGGGGCACAGAAAATATCTCTGATTTTGAAAAGTATCTAAACAACAATGATTTGAACCTGTCATTTACAGTAACAGCAGAAAAAGTGAAATCCCCTTTCTTGATTTAAAACTAATGGGAAATGAAATTACAAAAAAAGTGGAATGTAGCCTGTTTAGGAAAAAGATTGCAGGTAATTCCCTATTATATGCACGTAGCCAGCATCCCAGGCATGTAATCAATAATATCCCTACTGGTGAGTTTATTAGGGCACGCAGGAGCTGTAGTAACAATGATCAATATCGACAGGAATGTACTGCTATCAGGGAACGACTATTACATCGTGGCATAATCTGGATACTATTGAGGTAGGTAGGATTAAAGCTGAAGAAAAAAGCAGAACACACATACCTTATCAAAAAATCAGCCCCTAAAAATACTGATTAAAACACAGAATAATATATTTTCTACTGTATATAATAGTAACTACTACAATGTTGTGAACATAATTAAGAAACACCTGCCCTTACTCAAAACAGATACAATCCTGAAAGAAATATAAAAAAATGGATGTACCGTATATACTCGCATATAAGCCGAGTTTTTCAGCCCAAAATTTGGGCTGAAAAGTCCCCCCTCGGCTTATACGTGAGTATATAGTATACAGCAGCAGCCCCGGAGGTATACAGGCCCCCCCATCAAGATCCAGGGCCCCCTCCCCCTTGCGCGGCAAACCTGTAAAGTAAAATCATACTTATCCCTGTACTGTCGCGCTGTCCCGCCGCTTGCCGACATCACGATCCCGGGCTTCATTCCGCGTCTTCTGCCTTCCTGTGGTCGCGGGCAATGTCGGCAAGCGGCGGGACAGCGCGACAGGACAGGGATAAGTATGATTTTACTTTACAGGTTTGCCGCGCAAGGGGGGGGCCCTGGATCATGATGGGGGGGCCTGTATACCTCCGGGGGCTGCTGCTGTATATAGCCCTGGGGCTGTTGCTGTATACAGCCCTGGGGCTGCTGCTGTATACACCCCTGGGGCTGCTGCTGTATTCACCCCTGGGGCTGCTGCTGTATACAGCCATGGGGCTGCTGCTGTATACACCACTGGGGCTTCTGTATACTACCTAAGGGCTGCTGTATATACCTCTGGGGCTGCTGTATACACCACTAGGGCTGCTGTATATACCTCTGGGGCTGTATATACCTCTGGGGCTGCTGTATACTACCTCTGGGGCTGCTGTATACTACCACTGGGGCTGCTGTATACTACCACTGGGGTTGCTGTATACTACCACTGGGGCTGCTGTATAGTACCACTGGGGCTGTATATACCTCTGGGGCTGCTGTATACTACCACTGGGGCTACTGTATACACCTCTGGGGCTGCTGTATACTAACCACTGGGGCTGCTGCTGTATATACCTCTGGGGCTGCTGTATACACCACTAGGGCTGCTGTATATACCTCTGGGGCTGTATATACCTCTGGGGCTGCTGTATACTACCTCTGGGGCTGCTGTATACTACCACTGGGGCTGCTGTATACTACCACTGGGGTTGCTGTTTACTACCACTGGGGCTGCTGTATAGTACCACTGGGGCTGTATATACCTCTGGGGCTGCTGTATACTACCACTGGGGCTGCTGTATACACCTCTGGGGCTGCTGTATACTAACCACTGGGGCTGCTGCTGTATATACCACTGGGGCTGCTGTATATACCTCTGGGGCTGCTGTATACCACACTGCTGGGGGCTGTATACCTGTGCTGGGGTCCACCCTCGGCTTATACACGAGTCAATAGATTTTCCCAGGTTTTGGGGGCAAAAGTAGGGGGGTCGGCTTATACACGGGTCGGCTTATACACGAGTATATACGGTAAGTTCATATCTAAAAAAGCCCATACTATTGGTAATTTAATTTCACTAAGTGACTTTGATCACAGAAAAAACAAAAATAATAATAATAAAACCTGGCTATTTGTCCAGGGTTCTTTTAAATTTGGCCAATAGATATGTGGCTTATGTCCATATATTCAAAATAAAAATAAACAGGTCTCTAGTAATGAGGGTAAGGTGCATACACTGATGAGCTTCATGAATTGTAATACTACCTATTGTATATATATGAACGCATGTGTTTCTTGTAACAAACAATGCATAGGCTCCACTAGTCATAGGGTGCCATCACATTTGCGTTCCCCTCCGCAGCGTTCTGCGGAGGGGAGCCGCAATGTGACCGCAGCACCGCAAGCCCCTATCTTTATAATGGGTGCGCATGGTGCTGCACTTGACTGCGCATGACCGTGTGCACCCATTCACTGCCATATGTGATCTGTGCACAGGCGGATACCAGTGCTCAAATCACCCAGTCTCGTCCACACCAGAAATGCAACATGTTGCATTTCTGGTGCAGACGAGACTGGGTGATTTGTGCGCAGGCATCTGCCTGCACACAAATCACATATGGCAGTGAATGGGTGCACACGGTCATGCGCAGTCAAGCGCAGCACCATGCGCACCCATTATAAAGATAGGGGCTTGCGGTGCTGCGGTCACATTGCGGATCCCCTCCGCAGAATGCTGCAGAGGGGAACGCAAATGTGAAGGTAGCCATACCCTGAGAAAAAGGATCTCAGAGCATTTGTATGATATCAGAAATCCCAGCACTTGTAACCTTTCAGGTGCACCACGGTACTTTGTGAATGAGCACCAAGGGGCTGTGACTGATTTCCGTGTTAGTGCGTTGGAATTTGTACTGCAGTTGATCCGCGGGGGATAGGGTTAAAGCATTGCGCATAAAAGAAGCCCAATGGATCCTTAAGATGAACACAAGGTACCCCTTTGGCTTAAATCTAAAAAAAGAACTAATTTATTTATATAAATGATAAATTATAATATTGCTAGCATTGCTTTTTGTTTAAATCTAATTTTATCATAATAGCATCAATTGAAAATAACACTGGGGAACAATTTGAAAAAAAATTTCTGTTGAGTTAGGTTTTTGAGCTGATTTATACTAAAATTGGCATGCTGATTCCAAAAATGTAGTCAGTTTTTTTCTAGCACGTCAAGTTTTTCCTCCACAACTTACCTGCCAGAGATGCACAATTGCACTGATATCTGTAATAAGACTTGTTATCTGATTACAATTCGACTCATATATCCTTTGTAAAAAACATGATAGTTTTAAAAAACATATTTGTCATGCCTATTTCTTATATATTTCATTTTTTGTTCATATTTGTACTATTTAAAAAAAAAAAAAACACTTTTTAGGTACAGTAGTTTACATATTTTTGAGAAGACAAAAATCCTATAGTTCAAAAACTTGACGTGATAGAGAAAAACTGAGATCATTTCTGGATTCAGCATCCAAAAATTAATTAAGAGCGGTTGTCTGACCTAACTCCTAAAAAATTGTGTTCCCCAGTGTTATGATGCTTATGATTTTTCTGATGCCATATTAACAGATAATTTTCTGGTTGGATTGGAAATTCTCACATTCACATTAGGTTTGTAGGTGGCAATGTGTGAACAAGCACAAAGAATCAGTAAGAGAATTTCAGCTTGTGCCACTATAAACATGTGGGGAAATAGGAGATAAAACACATTTATAAAGTAAACCCAGTAGTTTTCAGAATGTATAGTGGGCACTCTTATGATTACAATATATAAGGTCATTTATTGTGATTGTGTGTTATGTTTTAGTTTTTTGACCTCCTACTGGTTAATTCTAAAGGTCTCTTTCAGAAAACAGTCCAAATGCACTATTTAATTATGTCCCACATGGGGAGGGGGAGTGACGAACTTGGGTCATGTAGTTCTAAAACATATCCATGCTTCATTGAAAATTGTGCTATGAGTAAGGGTCGCAGTACCCGAAACGCGTAAGCCAGTCCCTCATGCTTTTAATTTGCACGTTGTAATGCATTTTTAATCAATTGAAATAAAGGCTTGATTTTTTTTATACAACATCCGAGCTGCTGAATTCCACTATTTGCAAGACCGCCCTCCTCTCAGACGGGGATTTTTTCCTTGCACCGGATTTATATGGGAAGGTGAAGTGAAGAGCAATTAAGGTGAGCTGAACGCCCTTTTTTCTTTGCTATTGAGGCCAAACACAGCCTTTTTAAAGGAAAGTGAAGGATTTGACAATCACTGGTTAGAGGAAAAAAATAGCTTTTTAGGGGAACTGAAAGATGTTGCCATCACTGCTTTGATGCAAAAAAATGTCTTTGTAGTAGAAAATGAAGGATTTGGAAATCACTGCTTTGAGGCCAAACTCAGCTTTATTAGGGGAAAAACAAAGATTTGGCAATAACTTTGGTAAAGCCAAATTTGGTAATCATACTTCTTCTCAGAAAAAAATGTCAATGTCTGGATAACCCTCTTACCCTCCTGTTCTATCTAAAAAGTGATTAAGTAGCTAGTTATGTTTTTGTGTAGCATGGATGGAGCAGCACAAAGCAGCATGAAATGGCAGCACCACTACCCCTAAGCAGCAACATACTGAAAATGGTGTTGTCGGCAAATGGCCACTTCATATATCCAGAGGGACATGCGACTTAGGCAGCCAATGAAACAAGCCAGCCAATTGCACAAGCCCTTGTTTCTTCAAATTGTGGATATTGTGTGTGCCCTTATTGGCTGTCAGCATGGAACATAAACACAGAATATGCTGGAAATAAAAATGGAGTCACTCTGACCTCTCCCTTTCCCCTTCTCTCATCACACTCGTCCCGCCCATTATCCTACGCTGTCAGAAGCTAGAAGAAAAGCATCACTCTTGTTTCCATTCCCAAACCGAATCCGCAATGTTCCTGCCAAATTTGCAATTGGCGGACATGTTTGAGGAAAGTTCACTCTTCTGTAGCAGAGAATAAATTTAAGTCAATCTCAATACTGGAAAGCTTGTAATAGCTCAGAAAATATATGTGGAGGAGAGGAGTGAGAAGAAAACCCAGTGACCATAAATGTTCTATTGGAGTGAGAGAGTAAGTGAACTGTTGACATCAAGCACTTACACACTACAGAAGAGAGAGAGGTGACCCCACTAATCAGAAAATTCTACAGTCTACAAAAAAGAAAAAGAGAAAGGATTCTGCTGAACATAAGGCTAAGTTCCCATAACCAGGATTAGTAGCATTTTGGACAATCATGTTTTCGCTGCATCCAAAATGCTGTGTTGTACAGTACAAACAGTGTCTGGGATTTATAGAAATACAATGCACACTGTGCTTCTCTTCTATGCTGTGTAAACTGACCTGCAGCATTTTACTTTCTCTTGCAGAGATGCTCAGTCTTCTGTATGGAGTTTCCTCATAGACTTTCATTACATGTGATAAATCCACTGTTTGCAAATAACACATGCATTGTAAAGTGCCTAATAAACATATGTACACAGACATTCAATAAAGTTATTTGAAAGACAGGAAGTAGACAAGACATGATGTGGCTGAGGTCAGTAATAGAATGTCCATCTCTGACCCCCTACGCGGTTTTTAAAATTTTGCATAATGAAATAATTAATTTTAAAAAAATGAAGTAGGCTCGCGCCTACGACAAGGAGGCATCCTCTATGTCTGGATAAAGGAAAGTCACAGATGCGGATTCTTTACTGTAAGAGCAGTGAGACTGGAAATTTCTGCGGTATGATGTTGTGATGAGTGATTCACTACTAACATTTAAGAAGAGCCTGGATTAGGGATGGGCGAGTCTACTCGCTAGGACTCGTTACTCTGCGAGTAGTAAGGGACTCGCAGGACTCGGTACTCTGCGAGTTTCCCAGCGATTACTCGCACAGTAACGCGTCCAATGCAAATCAATGGCAATCCTAGTTTTGTCAGAGACTCTGACAAAACTAGGATTGCCATTGACTTGCATTGGACTCGTTACTGTGCAAGTAATCGCAGGGAAACTCGCACAGTAACGAGTCCGGCTGTCTGCTCTGTGCCGGGCTCGGGTCCTGCAGGCTGCCGCAGCTCCAGGGTCCTAGAGCCCGCTTGCTCTCCCTGTGTACAGACATGAATGTCTGTGCACAGAGATGATGTAGCAGAGCTGAGATTGTTCTCAGTCTGCTCACTCCCTGTGCATATACATCTATATCTATGCACAAGGATGTAGCAGAGAGGACATCGCGTTTTGGACTACGTCGGACAGAAGAGGATTTTTTTAATTAAAGATGGAGTCCCTAATGGCTTTTTTTTTATTTCTAATAAAAAAAATTTTCTCTGTGTTGTGTTTTTTTTAAAACAATTTAATAGAAATTCAAGGCGGTCATGTCTAATATTGGCGTGACCGCCATAAATTTCGGGCTTAGGGCCAGCTGATAATACAAAGCTGGCCTTAACCTCATTATTACCCAGTGAGCCACCCGCCACCAGGGCCACTGGAAGAGCGGGGTTCAACGCCAGAGGATGGCGCTTCAATGAATGCACCATCTTCTGGGGCGGCTGCGGGCTGCAATTTGCAGCGGGGGTGCCCAGAAAGCTTGGGCCTCCCTGCGCTGCGGATTCCAGCCCCCAGCTGCCGTCGCTGCCTGCTGGATCCGGCTGGTTCCAGAAATACGGTGAAGCCCACGTCATTTTGTTTCTGAAAAATCAATAAAACAATCCTAAAAAAGGGACTGCATCTTTATTAACCCCTCGCCCATGGTCTAGGGGTTAATAAAGATGCAGTCCCTTTTATTTATATTGTTTATGGATTTGTCAGAAAAAAATTTGACGTGGGCTTCGCCGTATTTCTGTAAGCAGCCGAATCCAGCAGGCAGCGACGGGCTGCCCCCAACACCCAGGTGCCTATTTGTACCTGGCCAGACACAAGAATATAGGGGAGCCCTTTTTTTTATTATTTCATGAATTTCATGAAATAATAAAAAAAAAATGCGTGGGGCTCCGCACAATTTCTATGTCTAGCCAGGTACAGCTAAGCAGCTGGGGGCTGGAATCCGCAGCGCAGGGAGGCCCAAGCTTTCTGGGCACCCCCGGCTGCAAATTGCTGCCCGCAGCCACCCCAGAAGATGGCGCATTCATTGAAGCGCCATCCTCTGGCGCTGAACCTCGCTCTTCCGGTGGCCCTGGTGGCGGGTGGCTCACTGGGTAATAATGAGGTTAAGGCCAGCTTTGTATTATCAGCTGGCCCTAAGCCCGAAATTTATGGCGGATACGCCAATATTAGACATGACCGCCATGAATTTCTATTAAATTGTTTTAAAAAAAACACAACACAGAGAAATTTTCTTTTATTAGAAATAAAAAAAAAAAAGCCATTAGGGACTCCATCTTTAATTAAAAAAATCCTCTTCCGTCCGACGTAGTCCAAAACACAATCTCAGCTCTGCTACTTCCCTGTCTGTGCTTAGACAGACAGGGATGTAGCAGAGCTGAGAACTGACTAAACAGTCAGGGTTCAGCTCAGGTCATTATGACCTGAGCTGAACTCTGCTGTCAGCCAGACTCGCTCTGCTGCTGGCGATTCCCGAGCAGTGACAGAAGTTAATTTATTCACTGCTTCTGTCAGTGTTCGGGAATCTCCGGAAAAAGCAGCAGAGACTCGGGGAGCGAGTCTGCAGCCGGCGCCGGCGGAGGCAGCGGTAAGTAGCCGGCCGGTCCGGTGCACTGCTATGCGGTGCTGGAAAATGCTGCCCTTATTTAACCTATGTTTACCTTCACTACCTGTCACACAGGCAGCGGCTCGGAGTGCACTTTACAGCGCCGCACAGGAAACATTGCAGACAGCGTTTCCTGTGCGGCGCTGTAAAGCGCACTCCGAACCGCTGCCTGTGTGACAGGTAGTGAAGGTAAACATAGGGTAACTAAGGGCAGCGTTTTCCAGCACCGCTGTGCTGGAAAAAGTTCTAAGTTAAAACCGGAATCCGTCAGGCTAGGGTCAAAACGGAGATGTGACCCTGGCCTAAGTCACATGTCCTAGCCCTATAAGACCCGCCATTTTCCCCATTGCCACCATTTGGTCATTGCTGCAGCTCTATGTCAGATGGCACCGCTGCTGCTGTGGGCGCTATACAGTGAAAACTGTCAATTCTCTTCATATTCAGCTAGTGAGCGAGTATAAAGTTAGATAGATAGGTTTAAGGAGTAGGGACTGGAGGGAGGGTGCGAATTTTAGGAATATCAGCCATTTTGAGGGCTACTTCATAGGAGTATAGGAGTAGGGAGTAGGGACTAGTTGTGTATCAGCCCTTTTCAGGGCTACTTCATAGAAGTAGGGACTAGTTGTAATCTCAGTCCTTTGGGCTAGGTTAGAGAAATTCATAGCAGTTTTTGCCAGGCAGATGTGTGCCAGTGCTATGCAAGTGTTTTTCACAGCATCTGGCCACATCTAGCTCAGGGAATCCTTTAGGGCAGTGTGAGGCAGCACCCTGGGAACCCGCTTGCACACGACAACAAACACTTGTTTATAAGTTTAACCAATGTCTACCCGTTTATTTTCACGTATTAACAACATAGCCCGGGTAGCATGTTTGACACATAGCACATTGATTATAAACACTTTACATAAATACACCATACATTTACATTTAACATCACATAACACTTATATTGCACATAACATCTTATAGTAACCCGGGACCTGTAACCATCTCTGTCCCCATTGGAGCTCTACTTACAGCTCCCGTGGTGGCTACGGCCTCCGGCCTACTCACACTATACATACGTTACAGTACGACGATGACCCCTCCGGGTTCATAACAGGGATTGAGCAACCTGAGTACCGGGTATGTCATGTATCCCCAAGGGGCTCTTTCCTGGACGCATCTCCGCCTACGTCCCGGTCAGAGTCCACATGGTTCAACCATGGTGTCCCCACTCTAGGAGCCCTTTTAACCCCTGCTTCTGACCTTCGTTACATACGCCTCAACGGGCCCTGTGGGTCCCAATGGCGGTACCTGCCGCCTGGCTTTAGTCCCCCAGCATGATGATATACATTCACCCTTAGTCGGGATTCCTGCCTGACCGGGACCTTACATACCGTATGTGATCCATCATTCAAACATCCATGGATCACACACCTGCTCACAGCCCACATCCATGGACTATGGCCCCTCCATGGCCCATTACAGGGACTGGCAAACCATAGTACACGGGAACCTCATCCGATACCTACTAGGAGCCCTATTACCCCTGTGTCTGGCACCACAGGCACACCCACACCATTAGAGGTCGTGGTTGAGGGACGGGTACCCTCTGCAAGCAGCAGGGCAAGCCTCCCTCTCGTCCCACAGGGACGGAACGCCTCCAACATCATCCATACTAGCTGGGTCACTCTCTCCCCACATCATTATACATGGGTCTTACATATAGGCCATCATCTCTCATTCAGGGCCATTACCTAAGCCCTCATACACATAGTTAAACACATTCTGTTTCATCAGGTACTCTGACTCGGACCCAAAGGCGGTCTATGCCCGCCTGGCACACTACATACGATTGCCTCCAAAGGCTACATACATTCGCCTCCCGAAGGGCTACATTCATTCCGGTTCATCAGGACCTTTATGTGACTCCACTGAGTCGGTCCCAAGGGCGGTCTATACTCGCCTAGCATGATTTACACACACGGTGCACAGTTCCCACAACCATTCCGGAACTGCTTTTCTTACCGGGCACGGATCCGGGTCTCGCTACCTGTGTCACAGGTTCCACCAGGCATCCCCACAGGCTCCTTCCCGGACGTGAGGTGAACCACGTCCGGTCTAGCGTCCACGGGTCAACCACGGCTTCCCCCTCCAGGTGCGGACACGACCACGGACCTCGGCACCGGCATGGAGCTAGCATGCTCCCGTGTCCGCACACAGAGCCTTGGACTGCTCTGCACTCAGGCTGCTCTCAGCCCCCATGCTCTCAGGCTGGCAATCTCTGGATCAATCTCAGCAGGATCTCAGCTTCCAGAATCAATCCCAATCTGAATGACTCAATCACTCACTTGGCTGCCTCTTATCGTGCCAGCCACTCCCACATGGACACACCCCCTTAGCTGCCGGTAATCAGCCTTTCACACAGCTCAGGTTAACTCCCTGTGTTCCGGGTTGTCAGCACTCAGCCCTTACATTCCTTAGGGCTTCCTCGATCTCATCCCACTCTCACTGCCGCTCATTAGGCTCATGAAACCCTGTCCAAAGTTGGTTCACACAGCATTATCAGTCAAACCGGCCAGTGTGCACAGGAACATACCTCGATCCTGCATGTGACGCGCCCCGGCCATGAGGATCATGCCGGCGGTGCCTCACAGGCAGGTAGTGTAGCACTGCTGTGAAGAAAGCTACACCACCTGTCATAAGGTAAACCAAGAGACAAGCGACTGAACATCTGATAGCAAAAATGACAATTTATTTTCAAAAGTTAACAAGGAGAAGACATACACAACAAAGAGACAGACAACTCAAAAGGGGTGTCTCCCATTACAAGTATTGGTGCATTATAGTACAAACTTTTTTCACATGGATCATTATCAAGCAACAAGCTGTCACAGCAATAAACATCCATTACCTAAAAAATCATCAACCCTACATGTCACAACAGGGTACATGGTTTGCATGTAAATTACCAATTTATAACATGCCACAGTGGATAAAGTACAGATGTTAGTGCATGATTTTTTGTATATAAAAATAAGAGTACACACAAAGAACTTTTACATCGTCTCTAAAGGGTTAACAGTATAAGCAAAATGTAGATAGCATACTTATGGCAAAAATATAGCTTACAGTATCCAAGATAATATATTAATATCCTTACTAAACCATTTGGACAGAATCAGCGATCTAGCGATCTGGAAATAGCAAGACAGGAGCTGCTGACATGAATCGCAAGTGCTGCATCAATAAGAAATCTCACCAAAAAGGTGCTCAGTCATGGGAGGCACGGACCCCGATGGCTATTTCGAGACCTTCGTCAGGGGGTATTGAGTCGCATGTGGAGTGGGGCTTTAAAAAGGCCGGCCGGCGCTATAATCATCAGGATCAGCTGTTTGTAAGATGACGCGCGCTATTGCGATGGGGACGGGAAGCGGAAGCGCCACCGCATCATCACCGGGCGCGGACAACGTCCAAGCACGTGACCGTGACCAGCGAGTCAAACGGCGACACGTCACACCGCTTCTGCGTTCCCCAGCAACACCAACGTGATAGTATCTTGATGAAGGTGCTAATTTCATTTTTTACCACCTGGCATAAGTAGGCATAAGTAGGCATTTTTTTGCTGCATCTAGTCCAGGCAATTTGTTTGGGCTAGTAGCAGTGTCACTTACACAGTGGTGTAGCCCACTTGTGAAAGAAGCTACACCGCCTGTGTAGTTCCTACTAATTTTTAACTGCACCTTGCCCAGGTCTCATTTCGGGTCAAGTAGCAGTGTCAGAAAAAGCAGTTGTGTAGGCCACTTCTAATACAAGCAACTACGCCACCTGTGTAGTTCCTACTAATTTTTAACTGCACCTTGCTCAGGTCTCACTTCGGGCCTAGTAGCAGTGTTAGTTCAGTAACCTCTGCTCGATTTCCATCCAACTTTTTCTTGTCCGACAACTGCACAGTTGTCAATTTTGTCACATACAAAACGAGTGGCAAAAGGCCTGCTGGTGGAAAGGGGAGTAGTCGTGGTGGAAAGGGAAAAAATGTTTGTGTCCGTGGGTTAGATGCTAAAGCTACATTAACATCTGCTGAAGAAAGACAATCTTCCAGCCAAAGTAAGGCTAGGTTCACACATAGCAATCCATTTTTGGAAGTGCTTTCCATGACCAATCCGTTTTTCCTAGGCTGCATTTGGTGTCTCCTGTGTCCCTGGACGTTTTTTGGACTTAGACATTTTTTTCATAAAACAGATATAAGTTAACGCATGCGTTAACGCATGGAACCTATATGTACCATGCATTAACGCATGCGTTTGCCATAGGGCCTCATGTTAAAAAAACGCATGCATTTTTTAACTGAACCCAAAAACGTTGCTAGCGACGTTTTTGGGTAAAAAACGTTCCCAGCAATGTTTTTGGGTGCAGAAAAAAATGGACAGGGTGTTTATTACATCTAATCTATTTTTGCATCAGTTTTTGGACTTAGAAAAAAAAAATGTAAAAACTGATGCCAAAAACGGACCAAGGGCTTATGTGTGACCCTAGCCTTAGATGCCTACTTCTTTGCGTGGTCAATCAGATATGATCCCTGTCTTACAGACATGACCATCGATACCACTTGTAAGTGAGGCACAAAAACAGCAGGTGCTTGAATGGATCGCAAGTGCTTCATCAAGTGGACTCTCCTCCACCTCAACTTCTACATCACAAACCCTCCAGTCATCTGAGGTGTCAGCCCAATCACACTTGATTCCTCCCAGCTCCCAAGTCTCGAGCCGCTCTACTGAGTATAGGGTAACAGAGATGGTTGAGTCTGCAGAGCTGTTCAGTAACACAATAGTCTGGGAATCAGAGGTCTGCTCCAAAGCTGCAGTGAGTCCAGATGAGTTAATAATCTGCCCTGATGCCCAGAAGCTTTGTGAGTCAGATCCAGGCCCAGATGAAGAAGCTTCTGACCTTCATGTAGACCCTCATTCCCTAACAGTAACTACTCTTGGTGGACACAAGGATGCTGTTGAGACTCAGATACCGGATTGGATTGCCAAATTAAGTTTTCGGTCAAGGCAGGAAGAGGTTGTCTCTGAGGACGAGGTGTGTGAGCACACAGGGGATGATGAGGAGGTAGGTTGGAGATACCACTTACTGTCAACCCACAGCCAGCCAGTCGATGAGGTCAGCAGAGGATGTGGAGGAGGATGCTACTGAAGACGAGGTTAGGTTGCGCCTTACTGTACATAGACAGAGTACTGGAAGCACGTCAACAACTGCATCCGCAGCCACAACTCTACCTCTGAGCAGAAGTCATTGTGGCTCTGCAGCTCGCATGGGCTCTAAGCCTTGCCTAGCCTGGGCCTTTTTTGACATCGCCAAGGATCTCCCAACTCATGTCATCTGCAAGATTTGTCACCAGTCTCTGAGTAGAGGCCAAGAACTCAGTAGCTTGAGTACTTCATGTATGAATCGCCACATGGACTTAAAGTACAAGTCGCAGTGGGAAGCTCACTGTGCTAGAATGCGGGCTAGCGTGGCGGGCCTTTCACCGTCTACCCCATCAAGTGCATCCGTGTGCTCTTCATCGTCTGTGACTGTGGGGATAGCTGTCACACATGCTTTTGGACTCAGACCCTCCACCTCTTTACCCGCAACAGGCATTGTGATTGGCAGGTCATCACTTGGTTTTCAAGTGGATAATGCTGCTGGTGTTGAGCTCTCTCAGACATCGAGAGCACCACCTTTGAATGAAGGCAACATTACATCTTCGCCTGCACCTCCCTCACAGACCAGCAGTTTGCTGGAGACACCCTACTCAAACCCGTCTCAGCACAGCAGCCAGCCCTCCATCCCTCAGATGTGGACAAGTAAAAGATCATTTCCTCTAAGCCATGAGAAAGCTAAGCACTTGAATCTTGCCATCTGCAAGCTGTTGGCTACAGAAATGCTGCCTTTCTCCATTCGCCTTCCACGACAGCATTGGAGGATGTCGTCCACGCCCTATTGGGGGACAGGAACACAGAGAGGTTAAAAGCCCCTCCCCTTCCTCCGCACTCCAGTGTCTTCCTGTCCCCCTTGGGGCATGGAGAGGTTCCAGTGCTGTCAGGCCGGCAGAGGCAGCATTGGGGTGTACTTACAGCCGGGCCAGGGATGGACGTCGGGGGCGGCCTCCTCCTCCTTCTCGGGGCTCCCGTGGTGGGACCATCCGGCCTTCCTGCGTCCTACGGGGCAAAGCAGGCCGTGTATTGCAACGCCGGAGGCCTGTTCAGCTCTCCCGCGTCTCCCTCCTCCAGCTGCAGTCCCTGGGGCATGCATCAGAGGTGCCGCGGAGGCACTTCCGGTTTCGGGTGTGGCACTTCCGGTTCCGGGATGTCACTTCCGGTTTCGGGCGGCGGCTCCTGTAAGGGCTGTGGCAGGCTGGGCGCGGCTCCAGGGAACCCAGCAGGACTTTCGCGCGCTACTGCCCGCGGCCGGTGACCAGGAGGAGGGAGGGAACAGGTGTTCCTCGTTGGGGGCACGGTACTTCTGGATAAATACCCGCCGGAAGCTACACCCAGGTAAGGCTGATCCCTGAAACATGGAAGGTGATAGGCTTCCACCTCTGCTTCTGCAGAGCCCAGCGTTCCCCCAGCTCATGTAAGTGTTTCTGGGGGTGGTCACAAGGGGTAGAGTTGTTTAAGCCCTGCACTCACACTGGGACCCCCTTCTCTTCCCTTTTTGTCTATAGGGAGACGAGGGCCGTCTGTGAAAGGGAGCAATAATGTGGCTGCGGCACAAAATTTCCCTCTTCCTACAACAAGGTGTCGGCCATGACTGACAGGGTTGTCAGGATGGACTCCCCATCCTTGCTTGAGGAACTCCAATCCATTAGGGAAGAGGTGCAGGCTTCTATCTCAGCACTGCGGGGTTTTGCTGCAGCTTCCGGGCCTTCCCCTCCGTAAGAGAGGAAGCTCCAGGATTGTGACTCTGTGGATCTCATAGAGGCTGGCCAGAGCTCAGCGTTGGAGGACGGCGAGGATATTGCCGCTGTTGCCTCTGTCCAGACACGAGAATCTGGACACTACTATTTTTTCACGGAGTCCATGGGTGCATTGGTGGACACTGTCCATTGTACCAGGGGAGTAGAGGTGGTGGAATCCCCTTCTTCTGGGCAGGACTAAATGTTCAGAGGCCTGAAGGCTAAGCGGCTCACCCCATCCGAGTGGATTGGATGGTGATGACTTTGTCTGGGAGGTCCCGAAGGTGGACATCCAGGTGGCCAGGGTAGCAATCAGCTGCTATTGTAAACCCATTGTGCATTCCCTTGACACACTGTTGAAGCTAAGCAGCAGGAGCCTGAGTCACGGGCTGGATGGGAGACCTCATGAGAGACCCAATGGGAATCTCTATGGAAGTCTCTATAAAGTCAATGGGACTTCTAACATGAAGGTCTATGGCAGTATTCCATTTGGGAAGCTTAGCATATAAGACCGCGTTGCCTTTTGAAGATTCCTCCCGGTTGAAGGACCCCCTCGTTCGGAAAATGGAGAGTGTCCTCAAAAAATCCTGGGAGGCGGTAGCTATGTCTTTAACGGTGTACATTTCCTCTGCATGTGAGCAGGTCTCTCTTTAAGTGGCTCACCTAGCTGGGAGAATTCATCCTGCAGGGTACTCCCAGGGAGGAGCTTTGGACTCCATTCCACTTCTGAGACGTGCTACGGGCTTCCTGGCCGATGCTTCTGCTGAGTCGTTCCGCATTGGCGCCAGGTGCGCAGTGTTGGCTAACACAGCTCGCAGGGCAGTGTGGCTTACAAGGTGGAATGGGGAGGTCACGTCTAAGCTCCAGCTGTGTGGCCTCCCCTTGCAAAGGGCATTGGATGACATCCTGGAAAAGGTGTCAGACCGGAAAAGGTGTCTCCCAGAACAGGAGCCCTTTCGGAGGCAGTCCTTTTGGCCTGAGCACATCCAACCCTCCCAGTCTAAAGGGAAGGGTAAGTCTGGTCGCTAGCCATTCCAGTACGGGAACAAGACCCGTAATATCTTGCTCCTCCAGCAGCGACATCACCAGCCGCCCCTAAACAAGGTCGCCTTCCCCATTGCGGGGCGGCTCCTGCCGTTTCTGCCACAGTGGCAAGCATTCTCCTTGTGCCCTTGGATCCTCTCGACCATTTGGGAGGGTCTACGCTTGGAATTCGAGAGCCAGCCTCTCCGTGTCTTCGAGTCCTCTCCCTTCCTCAGGGAGACTCTCGCACGGTTTTTCTTGTCGGGTCTGCGACACCTGTTGGATTCGGGTGTGGGGTCCCCGGTTCCTCCTGGAGAGGAGGACCAGGGGCGCTACTCCAGGTTGTTGTGGACCTCCAGAACGCGTATTCTCATGTCCCCATTCACCCGTCCCACAAGCGCTTTCTGCGATTCACGATCTCCGGGGCAGGCGGAATTGTCCATTCTCGGCTTAATGTGCGGCCCTTTGGGATTTCCTCGGCCCCAGAGGTTACCAAACTCATGGGGGAAGCGATCACATTCATCCAGACCCAGGGGATATGTATGCTTCCCTATTTAGACGACATGTTGGTGGTGGCTCCTTCGGCAGTGCTTCTGCGCACTAAGTTCTCCAACACATTGGAGATTCTTCAGTCCCTGGGATGGGTACCCAATCTTCGAGAATCGGAACGGGTGCCTGCAACCCGATGTCAATTTTTGGGAGTCTTGCTGGCCTCCTCCAGACAGACCTCGTTCCTTCCTGCGGCATATCAGCTTTTGCGCCCCGTGAATCTGACCCGCTTCCGGGCAAGGGGGTCGCGCTCCTTGCGGGAAGCAATGTCCCTGTTAGGGGCCATGATAGCCTGCATTCAGTCAGTAACATGGGCTCAGGCTCCTTCCCGACTGCTCCAGAAACACATACTGAGTTCCTGGGACAGACGTCAGGATTCCTTAAACTCACGGGTCCGGACCCCGGGGCGGGTGGTAACCTCGCTTTCCTGGGGATGAATCCCAGACACCTTCCTGTGACCTCCGTTCCCACTGATGTCAGCGGTTGCGGTTGGGGCACGATGGTAGTTCGCACCCCGTTCCAGGGGATTTGGAGTCGCTCGGTCAGTCGCCAGTCTTCAAACTTCTGGCAGTGGAGGAAGCGCTTCTTGCTGCAGCTCACGTTCTCCGGGGTCATCATGTCAAGGTCCTGTCAGACAATGTGACTACGATTGCTTTCTTGCGGTACTCGTGGCTTACACTTGCAGGGGCTGGCAAGACTGTTCTTTTTGTGGGCAGTACGCCATCTTCTCTCCTCCTCGGCAGTACATCTGAAGGGAATGGCCAATGTACAGGCAGATTCTTGAGCCGCACGGAGGTTCACCCAGGAGAAGGGTGCTTCCATCCGGAAATATTTCGCTCTCTTACGGACAGGTGGGGTGTCCTTTCGATCGACCTGTTCGCTTCGGGCTCGAATACAAAGGTGCCAACCTTTTTCTCCCTGACGCGGTTGGAACATCCTCGGGGGCTGGACGCTTTTGCCCATCCCTGGGACTTCCGGTTGGTGTATGCATTTCCTCCAATCCCGCCACTTCCCAAGACGTTGCAACGGATTCGGGCGGAGGGGGTGACACTATCCTGGTGGCTCCCCTGGGGCCCAAATTGGCGTGGTACGACGCCATCTGAGACCTGGGCCTGGAGGGACCGATTATGTTAGCCCAGTCTCAACCTACTGTCCCAGGGTCCTCTGTTTCACCCGGGCCCTCAGTGGCTCATTCAGGCGGCCTGGCTGTTGCGGCCGGGATCCTGAGGACCAAGGGTCTCTCCCAGGCAGTGATCCGCACGCTTCAGCAGAGCAGGAAGCCTGTGACAACCGCTATTTACGGGAGGGCTGGAATCGGTTCCTGTCCTGGTGTGCTCCTTCCATCCAGACCATGCATCATCCTAATGTGGCCCAACTCTTGGATTTTTGCAGCGTAGCTTGGATTTGGGGCTTCGGCCGAGCACTCTTTAAGTCCAGAGGTCGGCACTTGGGGCGGTTTTTGCCCAGGATCTTGCTTCCCATCCATGGCTCAAGCAGTTTTTTACTTCTGCTTGGGGGTGGCGTCCCCGGATTCGGCCTTCTGTCCCTCCCTGGGATTTGATGCTTGTTCTCCAAGGGCTTGCTCGAAGTCCCTTTGCACCCTTGTCTGCTGCATCCCTTACGTGTCTCTCTCACAAGGTGGCGTTTTTGGTGGCCATCACTTCTGCTTCCAGAGTTGGAGAACTGCAGGCATTCTCTGTCTGGGCTCCGTGCCTAGTGGTATCCGTTGTTCGCATTATGCTTCGGTTGCTTTTATCTTTTCTTCTGAAAGTTGTCGGCTTTCCATCGGTCCCAGGATGTGGTTCTGCCTTCAATTTGTCAATCTCCTGCTAATGCGGCTGAGGCCGTGTTTCACTCCTTGGATGTTCGTCGGACTGTCCTCCTCTATCTCCGAGAGTCTGCTTCCTGGAGGTTAGATCAGAACCTGTTTGTTCGGCTTTTGGGAATAATACAGGGAAGAAGACTTCCCAGGCTACCATCACTTCCTGGATCAAGAAGGCGATCTGTGAGGTCTATGTCGCTCCGGTCCTTGCTCCTCCGGTGGGGTTTGAAGGCTCCTTCAACTCGGGCTGCTGCTACTCCCTGGGCGGAGCAGGCTGGAGCTTCATCGGAGCTGATTTGCAGAGCAGCTACGTGGTAGCCTCTCCTCACTTTTTCTCGCCTCTATAGGTTAGATCTGTCCTTCAGTCGGGATCTGTCCTTTGGTAGGAGAGTCCTACAGGCAATAGTCCCACCCTGAGGAGTATCGGTGGTATTCCTCCAATGCTGTCGTGGAAGGCGAATGGAGAAAACTGAATTAGTCCTTACCGGTAATTCCTTTTCTTGGAGCCTTCCACGACAGCATCAGTTCCCCCCCTTATTGTCGGTTTTTGGATTCGGGTGTATCAGGTAATCCATGTCTTCAGGTGATCTTGGTAATACACTGGAGTGCGGAGGAAGGGGAGGGGCTTTTAACCTCTCTGTGTTCCTGTCCCCCAATAGGGCGTGGACGACATCCTCCAATGCTGTCGTGGAAGGCTCCAAGAAAAGGAATTTCCGGTAAGGACTAATTCAGTTTTCCGCCTGCTGGACACAGAGGATTTTCGAGACCTTATGTCTGTCGCAGTGCCCCAGTACCAGATGTCCTGTTGCCATTACTTCTCCATGAAAGGTGTGCCTGCGCTACACCAGCAGGTCGCATACAACATCACTGTTTCTTTGAGAAACTCTGTGTGTGACAGGGTGCATTTCACCACAGACACTTGGACTAGTAGGCATGGACAGGGGCGTTACATGTCGCTGACTGGGCATTGGTTAACTATGGTGAGAGCTGGAGAAGGGTCTGATGTACAAGTCTTGCCATCCTCACGAGTTGTGCGTCCATCTTCTGTAGGTAGAAGTTCCTCCACTGCTTCTGCCTCCTCAACCCCGTCTCAGTCCTCCACCTCCGCCCAAAGCCTGTCTGGTAATGCTACCCACGTTGTAACTGCACAGAAGGAATCCTGCACACCTTCTTACTATGCTGGCAGCAGGGCTCAACGCTATCAGGCGGTCTTTACCTTGAAATGCCTGGGAAATGTGAGTCACACAGCTGAGGAGTTGTAGTCAGCTCTGGCAACTGAGTTTCAGAAATTGTTGTCTCCACTCAACCTGCAGACAGGGAAGGCCGTGTGCGGCAATGCTGCAAACCTGGGTGCGGCCCTTCACCGGGGCAATGTCACACACGTGCCTTGTATGTCTCACATGTTGTATCTGGTTGTCCAGCAAATTTTGACACACTATCCCGGCCTAGATGGGCTTCTGCAGAGGGCACGGTCACTGTGTGCTCACTTCCGGCATTCACATCCCACAGCTCAACAACTTGCTTCGCTACAGAAGTCTTTCGGTTTGCCCGTTCACCGGCTGATGTGCCGACACGCTGAAATTCTACTCTGCACTTGTTGCAGCGACTGTGGCCACACCACCGAGCCCTGGTGCAATACGTTATGACATATAGCCTGGGCCAACGAGATCCAGAGGTGGGGCAGATCACACTGCAGGAGTGGTCTCAGATCAAGGAAATATGCACCCTTCTGCACAGTTTTGAGATGGTGACGAAGATGTTTAGTGCTGACGATGCCATTATCAGCATGACTATTCCGGTCATCCACATGCTGGAGCACACTCTAAACAATATTCGGAGTCAGGTGGTGGGACAAGATGAGGTGAAGGAAGTACAGGAGGAGTCCTATGCGGAAAGGATGACAACATCTCCAAGGTCCTCACGGTCGGCAGCACCAAGATGGCGGGCATGGGAGAGTGGTGGAGAGAAATTACCGAGGGTGCATGGTAGCAGTCAAACTCTTGAGGAAGGTGCCAGAGCCGAGGAAGAAATGGAGGAGTAACTGGTCGAAGGGCATGGAAGAGTCAGCAGATGAGGGAGACATTGATGACATTTCTGTTGTGCGAGGTTGGAGGGAGAGGGCAGTGGAAGGAAGCATTATTCTCACCTTCCCACCACCAACACAACAAGGACTTGGTCCTCCTGTATGCGCAAGACACATGAGCGCCTTCTTGCTGCACTACCTGCAACATGACCCTCAGATTGTCCGAATTCGAAGTAATGCAGACTACTGGGTTGCCACACTCTTACATCCCTGCTACAAGACCACATTTGCCGAAATAATTCCTGCCATACAAAGGGACGCACGCATGCAGGAGTATCAGCAGAAGCTAATACATAATCTCATATCGGCTTTTCCACAAAACACCAGTGATACACAGAGTGAATCTCACAGTTCTAACTGGTCAACCGTGAGACTGTCGAGTCGTCATCACTCACACCATACCAGTAACACCGCATCTGGTGGTGGTAACAGCAATTTTGTGGCCTCGTTTCACAATTTTTTTTAAACCATCATTTGCAAGGCCTGAAGACACGAGAAGTCTGACACATAGTCAACGCCTGGAGCGGATGGTATACGAGAATCTCCAACTTAACATCGATGCCATGACTGGGGAACTAGAGCTTTGCTCATTTTGGGCTTCCAATCTGGAAAAATGGCCTGAGCTTGCCACTCACGCCTTGTGATGCCCAACAGCCAGCGTTCTCTCGGAACGTGTCTTCAGCGCTTCTGGTGGTTTGCTGACAGAAAACCGCACGCATCTGTCCACCCACAACAGACTAACGTTCATAAAGATGAACAAGGCATGGATCTGCAAGGACTTTTCTATCCCTGTGTCATCCTAAGGAGACTAAAGCCTTGTGGATTTTTGCCTAAAAGTAACCATTTAAAATTTGCTACTGTGGGGCAATTGATGCCATTTAAGAGATGTCTGTGCCCAAATTTTGGGAAAAAATGGAGACTCTTCTTGTAGTCCCCTTAATGTGACACAATACTCATCGTCTGCATGAGGCCTTACAGATACTGAGGAAAAACATCACCAAAGACTCATCGACTGTACGAGGCCTTGCAGATAGTGAAGAAAAACATCACCAAATACTCATCGTCTGCACGTGGCCTTAAGGTACCTTTACACGCCGCCACTGTTGCTAGCAACAGGTATCCACCGCACGTGCACGCGCACGTTTTTAACGGTGGATACCGATCGCTAATGCCGAATATACACGCCGCCATTTCGTGCTCCACTGAAGGTATCTGTGTTCCCCGGAAGTGCCGACAGCTATAGCGGCTTACTTCCTGTTGAATACCTTACCTGGTTTACACGCCGCTACCACAAAGGAATATGGGAATATATTTCGTGCCGCAAGTACATAGGCGTGACAGAGTTGTGTATTATGTGACGCTCGTACGGTGATTGGGCAACGCCATAGCATCATGATTGGCCAGCCTGCGCAGGAAGGCTGGCTAATACATGATGCCATTGCAAATGTGTGTAGTGGGAATGGTCAGCTCTTTAAATATGGCGCCCTGTGCAGGGACGGCCAATGGTTACACAGTAGCCCCCACCAATGATAGCTGATGGGGCGTGGTATCCATGACGCTGTGGCACGCCCCTGTGAAATCACTATGGGACGCAACATCCATGTCTGTGCCCCATTTAGACACCACTACCATGGCAATTATGCCTTTCTGTTGGCTTCGGTTTTTGAGTACGGCTCAGCAACAGGTATCTGAGTCCACTACAGGATGCAGGAAGACATTTCCCTATTTACACGCCGCCATTTCGTAGCAATTTCCTAGCAACAGGCATAACTATCCCCAATGTCAGGCAGTTGCTACCTTTCAGTGGAGGCGTGTAAAGGGGCCCTTACAGATACTGAGGAAAAACATCACCAAAGACTCATCGTCTGCACGAGGCCTTACAAATAATGAGGAAAAACCTCAACAAATATTCATCGTATGCACGAGGCCTTAGAAATACTGAAGTAAAACATAACCAAATACTCATCGTCTGCATGAAGCCTTAGGGTACCTTTACGCATGGCAACTTTTCTAGGAATTTCACTGACATCTTACTGGTTGCAGTGAAATCAAGGACACATTGTTCCATTTGTACACAGCAACAAGATAGAAGAATGTCTCCATGATTTCACTGCAACCAGTAAGTTGCCAGTGAAATTCCTAGAAAAGTTGCCGCGTGTAAAGGTACCTTTACAGATACTGAGGAAAAACATCACAAAACTACTCATCGTCTGCACATGGCCTCACAGATACTGAAGTAAAACTCACCAAAGACTCATCGTCTGCACGAGGCCTTACAGATACTGAGGAAAAACATCACCAAATACTCATCGTCTGCATGTGGCCTTACAGATAATGAGGAAAAAAACGCACCAAATACTCATCGTATGCACTAGGTCTTACAAATACTGAAGTAAAACTCACCAAATACTCATCGTGTGCATGATGCCTTACAAATACTGGAGTAAAAACGGATTCTAGAAGTTCGTGACATGCCTATATCTGTGTCTCCTCCTCCTATTACTCGTTGTAACGAATAAGCAGTATTGGTAAGGAATATTGCCATATTCCCCAGATTCCATTCCTCCCAGAAAGCAATTTGATAAGACACATCTCACTCATAAAGAGATAAGCCCCCACTTTTTTCTGGCCAGAGGCCATTCATCTCTGGCCAGTGGTAGATTAATTAGCATGAAGATGCCAGCCAACAGGCCACACAAAAGGACTCTTCCTCAACTTTGATATGGTAATCAGCTAGGAAGATGTCATTTAGCCAGGTGTATGGAACTTCCTAGGAGATGGAGATTAGGTGACACTTTCAAATCCCCTTAATGCCAGTGGAAGAGGAAACCCTTTCAGACAGCTAGACTGAGAAGAGACGAGTTATAACGTTTAATATCTCATAAGCCGTCCGCCCTGTGATAATATTGAATGTAAATATGAACTCTACATATCTAGACGGTAATAGGGCTATATTTATATGAATGTAGGATGACTGTAAGCCATCTAAACGTGATATTGGCTAGTAGGCTGCTCTCAGAATAGCCATGTTTCATATCCAGACGAAGATAAAATCATAACTAAAAATATGAAAGTATTGTCTTCCGTCTGTGATGCCCACAGACAAGCCTAGGTCAGAATATAGAATTTTGGTGTCTGTATCTCCCCTCAGAGGGGTGGGAATTGTGAGGCAGCCCAGAGGTGCGAGATGGGTGGAGACAGGGTTATTTTATTATTATTATTATTATTATTATTATTTATTTATGTAGCGCCATTAGGTTCCATGGCGCTTTACATGAGGTTGAGGGAGACAAGAACAAGTACACTAAATCTAGGCGATCAGGACGTACAGGTACAGGAGGGGCAGGGACCCTGTCCACGAGGGCTCACAGTCTATGAGGGGTGGGTTAGGATACAGTAGGATGGGGGAATGTCAGGTATGGGGCGGTCGCCTGAGTCTCATGGCAGGTTGTAGGCTTGACGGAACAAGTGAGTCTTCAGGTGACACTTGAAGCTACTCAGGGTAGGAGAGTGTCTGACGTGTTCGGGTAGGGAGTTCCAGAGTAAGGCAGATGCCCGGGAGAAGTCCTGGACTCGGTTGTGCGAAGAGGTGATGAGGGGGGAGCAGAGGAGGAGTTCTTGGGAGGAGCGGAGGTTGCGTGAGGGTAGGTATCGGGAGACCAGGTCGGAGATGTATGGTGGAGCCAGGTTGTGTATGGCTTTGTACGCCATGGTTAGTGTTTTGAATTGGGATCTCTTGGAGACGGGGAGCCAGTGAAGGGCTTGGCAGAGAGGGGAGACAGGGGAGTAGCGGGAGGACATATAGATGAGTCGGGCAGCGGAGTTGAGGATAGACTGGAGAGGTGTGAGGGAGTTAGCCGGGAGGCCATTGAGAAGGAGGTTGCAGTAGTCAAGGCGGGAGATGATAAGAGCATGGATGAGTGTTTTAGCGGTGTCGTGGGTGAGGAAGGAGCGGATCCGTGAGATGTTCTTGAGCTGGAGCCGGAGGGATGTGGTGAGGGCCTCGATGTGGGGTTTGAAGGATAGGGAGGAGTCAAGGATTACCCCGAGGCACTTGGCTTGGGGTACTGGGGAGAGGGCACAGTCGTTGATGCAGATGGATAGGTTGGGAGGTGGGGTGGAATTTCTTGGGGGGAAGACTATGAATTCAGTTTTGTCCATGTTGAGTTTAAGGAAGCGAGCAGAGAAGAAGGATGAGATGGCGGAAAGGCATTGAGGGATTTTCGAGAGTAGGGAGGTGATGTCAGGGC
Organism: Allobates femoralis; assembly: GCA_033576535.1. Lineage (NCBI taxonomy): Eukaryota > Metazoa > Chordata > Amphibia > Anura > Aromobatidae > Allobates > Allobates femoralis. Next base: position 481,299,579 of record JARQOC010000002.1, read on the forward strand.
CGGACAGGTAGATTTGGGTGTCGTCGGCGTAGAGGTGGTACTGGAGGCCATGGGACTCGATGAGTTGCCCTAGGCCGAGAGTGTAAATGGAGAAAAGTAGGGGTCCCAGGACCGAACCTTGGGGGACTCCGACAGAAAGGGGGTAGGGTGAGGAGGAGGTGTGGGAGTGGGAGACGCTGAAGGTCCGGTCCGCTAGGTATGAGGAGATCCAGGAGAGGGCAAGGTGGGTGATGCCAAGGGATTCCAGGATCCGGAGAAGAAGGGAGTGGTCAACCGTGTCGAAGGCGGCAGACAGGTCAAGGAGTAGCAGGATGGAGTAGTAGTGTTTGTTCTTGGCGGTCAGTAGGTCGTTGGTGACTTTGGTCAGGGCTGTTTCGGTGGAATGGAGGGGTCGGAAGCCGGACTGTAGGCGGTCAAAGTGGGAGCACGAGGAGAGGTGAGAGGACAGTTCGGAGTGGACATGCTGTTCAAGTAGCTTAGAGGCGAATGGGAGAAGAGATATGGGGCGATAGTTAGAGACAGAGGTAGGGTCAAGTGAGGGTTTTTTTAGGATGGGCGTGATTAGGGCGTGTTTGAAGGCCGAGGGGAAGGTACCAGTGCTAAGTGAAAGGTTAAAGAGGTGGGTGAGGGCTGGGATGAAAATGGAGGTGTGGTTGGGAATGAGGTGGGATGGGAGCGGGTCGTGGGCGCTGGTGGTGAGGTGTGATTTTGACAGGAGGGAGGAGAGTTGGTCTTCAGTTATGGGGGGGAAGTGGCTGATGGAGGAGGAGGGCAGTGTAGGTGGGAAGGGGAGGTGTGGGGATAGTGGACCGAAGCTGCTTCTGATCTTGTCGATCTTCTCCTTGAAGAAGGTCGCAAAGTCTTCAGCAGAGATGAGGGGAGAAGGGGGGGAGCAGGTGAGCGAAGTAAGGAGTTGAAAGTTTTGAAGAGCTGCTTGGGGTTGCGGGACAGAGAGGTTATAAGGGATGAGAAGAAGGCTTGCTTGGCGGTAGTGAGTGCCGTCTTGAAGTCAGTGATGGATTGCTTGAACAGAGCAAAGTGCTCGGGGTGTGTGAGACTTTTTCCATCTCCTCTCGGCGACTCTGGACGCCCGTCTCAGGTTTTTAGTGAGGGTGGTGTGCCAGGGTTGCCTGTTAATGCGTGGAGCATGGAGAGTGAGGGGGGCGGCTAGGTCGAGAGCGTTCGTTATGGTGGTGTTGTATAGGGTGGTGGCAATGTCAATGTTGTCAGCGCAGGGTAGGTCGGTGAGAGGGAGGAGTGATTCAGAGAATAAAGGAAGATCAAGATCTTTTAGGTTTCGGCGAGGGTGATCAAGTTTGCGGAGAGGGGGTAGTGTGGCAGGGGAGGAGAGGGCGGAGAAGGTCAAGAGATGGTGGTCGGACAGTGTGAGTACCGAGGTTGTGAGGTTAGAGAGGGAGCAAAGGCGGGTAAAGATGAGGTCAAGCGTGTGGCCTTGTTCGTGGGTGGGAGAGGAGGACCATTGGGAGAGCCCTAGGGAGGTGGTCAAGGAAAGAAGGTTGGAGGCGGCTGGGCGGGGAGTGTCAATGGGGATATTGAAGTCGCCCATGATGATGGAGGGGATGTCAGTGGAGAGGAAGTGAAGTAGCCAGGTGGTGAAGTGGTCAAGGAAGGAGGCGGTGGGTCCGGGGGGGCGGTAGATGATGGCTATTTGGAGGTTGCAGGGGGAGAAGATTCGGACTGAGTGGGCTTCGAAGGAGGGGACAGTGACGGATGGGGGCTGGGGGATGGGGCTGAAGGTGCAGGAGTTGGACAGCAGTATGCCGACTCCACCGCCTTGTTTGCCAGAGGGACGGGGGGTGTGGGACAGGCTGAGGCCGCCGTAGGATAGTGCGGCAGGGGAGGCCGTGTCGGACGGGGTGAGCCAGGTCTCGGTGAGGCCGAGGAATGACAGTTTCCTGGAGATAAAGAGATCATGGATGTCGGGGAGTTTGTTGCACACTGAGCGGGCATTCCAGAGTGCGCCGGGTAGAGCGGTAGGTGGGGCATGGGTTGGGGGAATGGGTCTGATGTTGGTGGGGTTGCGAGAGCAAGTGGTGGTGAGGTTGCGAGGGTTGGCGGTGGGTCGCGGGATGAAGGTTGTTGTTGGGATGTTGCGGGGGGGGCCAGGATTGGGGGAGATGTCACCGGCAAGGAGGAGGAGTAGGCCGAGGGTTAGCAGGTGGGAGCATGAGAGCTTGCGAGGCGGGCGTGCTTGCCCATAATGTATAAAAATCATCTGCCCCATCTCCATATTGTATTTCTTCTGAAGAGGCATTATTCCACCAAAGCCAGAGAATACCCTAGGAACAGATTCGTGCCACGCCGCCCTTGTGGTGCCATCAGCATTAAGGTAACTGATCACATGTGTGCGTAATTCTGTGTATTCCATTTATCCTTTTAGTTGCATAACTGACTGTAATATTTGTAACATCTTAATAATAACTGTAAATATATCTAGTGTACCATTAGCGTGATTAAATATACATATTTAATCTTGAGTTGCTCTTTTTTTCTTGATCAAGCATTCCCACGTCAGTGTGCTCATTTAACGCTATCTGGGTTGGTTTCTGACCCATTATAAGCCCAACTACGGACCGGACTTATATTAAATGAGAAGCTGGTGGCAGCATTAGTGCTTGGGGTTATTCAGGGCCTCTGGCAGTGACGGGGTGGAGGAGAATATATGTGCTTCTGGCTGCGGGCTAGAAGGCATATACCACACTCATTGAGAGGTGCCTTAATAAACCAGCACAGGCAGGGCAGCTGCAGCCCTTCTTTATCCTCAGGCAGCTCTCTGACTGACCTGGGTTTAACAGAAGGCGCTATGGAGCTGCCAGGTTCAGTGGCCGATTTCACCACAAGTCCATCTCTTTTCTTTTCACATTTTTATATGTACTTGTCACTTTTCCATGTGTTTGATGTATCTTCTGAGTAGTTTGTCACCTTTTGGACACCTTAGAAGGTGTTTTCTATGTGTTTTCAATGTGTTTGTATGTGTTTGTGTTTGCCTGCAATTGATTTCAATGGAGCTCGACGGTGTTCGGCGAACATTCGACGAACATTCGACAAACACACCCCCAAATCTTGAAGCAATAGCACCTGAACACCCATCTTAGACATGCCATATAAAACCTGGTTGCACTTCTGAGGAGTATTGAAACCCTGCACGTTCAAGGAGGCAAACTTTATGGAGGACATGGCAATTGACTCTCCGTAAGGTTAGGGAGCTGTTAAGGGACAGAATATAGGGTAAAGATAATAAAAAAAAGGGGAAGGGGGTGGGGGGAAAGATGTGAGGACGAGAAGGAGGAAAATAGCAGAGAGAAAGTAGAAACAAAAGTAAGAGTAGTGAAAAGAATTATAAGCCTACTAACAGGATAGGCTACGCCACGTTCCTAGGACGAGGCGGAAGGACTGTAGTTAGGGATGGGCGAATCTACTCGCTAGGACTCGTTACTCGGCGAGTAGTAAGGGACTCGCAGGACTCGGTACTCAGTGATTACTCGCACGAGTCCAATGCAAATCAATATCAATCCTAGTTTTGTCAGAAACGCTGACAAAACTAGGATTGCCATTGTTTGCATTAGACTCGGCTACTGTGCCAGTGATAGCAGGGAAACTCGCAAAGTAACTGCTGTTTCTTTGCGAGCCGAGTCCAGCTGTCTTCTCTGTGCAGCTCCAGGGTCCTAGAGCCCGCCTGCTCACAGAGATGATGTAGCAGTGCTGAGATTGTTCTCAGTCTGCTCATCCCTGTGCATAGACATCTATATCTATGCACAGGGGATGTAGCAGAGAGGACATCGCCTTTTTGGACTGCGTCGGACAGAAGAGGATTTTTTTAATTAAAGATGGAGTCCCTAATGGCTTTTTTTTTAATTTCAAATAAAAAATTTTCTCTGTGTTGTGTTTTTTTAACCCTTTATTGGAGATTCTTAGTGGCTGGGTCAAACGTGGCCTGACATTAAGAATCTCGGGCTTAATACCAGCTTGTATAACAAAGCTGGTATTAACCCCTTTATTACCCAGCGTGCTACCGCCACCAGGGCCGCTGGAAGAGCGGGGTTCAGCGCCAGAGGATGGCGCTTCAATGAACGCGACATCTTCTGGGGCGGCTGCGGGCTGCAATTTGCAGCGGGGGGTGCCCAGAAAGCTTGGGCATCCCTGCGCTGCGGATTCCAGCCCCCAGCTGCTTAGCTGTACCTGGCTAGACATAGAAATTGCGCGGAGCCCCACGCATTTTTTTTTTTTATTATTTCATGAATTTCAGAGTCAGAGTCTCAGAGTCAGAGTCAGAATCTCAGAATTTCATGAAATAATTTAAAAAAAATGCGTGGGGCTCCGCGCAATTTCTATGTCTAGCCAGGTACAGGTAAGCAGCTGGGGGCTGGAATCCGCAGCGCAGGGATGCCCAAGCTTTCTGGGCACCCCCCGCTGCAAATTGCAGCCCGCAGCCGCCCCAGAAGACGGCGCGTTCATTGAAGCGCCATCCTCTGGCGCTGAACCCCGCTCTTCCAGCGGCCCTGGTAGCGGTGGCACGCTGGGTAATAAAGAGGTTAGGGCCAGCTTTGTATTATCAGCTGGCCCTAAGCCCGAAATTTATGGCGGTCACGCCAATATTAGACATGACCGCCATGAATTTCTATTAAATTGTTTTAAAAAAAACACAACACAAAGAAAAATTTTTATTATAAATAAAAAAAAAAAGCCATTAGGGACTCCATCTTTAATTAAAAAAATCCTCTTCCGTCCGACGCAGTCCAAAACGCGATGTCCTCTCTGCTACATCCCCTGTGCATAGATATAGATGTCTATGCACAGGGAATGAGCAGACTGAGAACAATCTCAGCTCTGCTACATCATCTCTGTGCACAGACATTCATGTCTGTACACAGGGAATGAGCAGACTGAGAACAATCTCAGCTCTGCTACATCAGGCAGCAGGTGGGCTCTAGGACCCTGGAGCTGGCAGCCAGCACACAGAGCAGACAGGACTCTTATCTGTGCGAGTTTCCCAGCGATTACTTACAAAGTAAACGAGTCCAATGCAAATAAATGACAAAACTAGGATTGCTTCAGGCTGAAGCTTCCGAGACACATCTGCGATTTGTAAATCTCACACTACTCGCTATTACTCGCTTCCCCATTCATTAACATTGGACTCGCTAGACTCGCAACGAGTAGCGAGTCCTATGCTCGGACTCGCTAGAGTCAAGCGATTCCGAGTAATTTAGGATTCGCCCATCACTAACTGTAGTATATTCCAAAAAAGACGGAAAAGTACAGTCGAACTTGTAACCCAAGTTTCCCTATGTGGGTAGTGACCAGCAATGAGGCCTCCCATGGGGATCCCCAGCCAGGCACACCCAAGGGAACTGGCTCTATAATATCAACTGAAAGATAGAAAGATACAGACTAAAAAAAAAAGAACTGCAAGTAAAGACAAATGCTATACATTTAACACATGCATACACATCTTCATCTCACTGACATGTTAATAATAGGTGAACACATGGAAAGAAAGGCCTTTTGTGGCTCATAGAAGGAGGGGGCAACCAAAGGAGCCAAGCCCAGAGGTCATCCCTAGTCGAGATCCTGGATTCGGAGTCATTGAGGGTTATCTATTTGTTTCCTTAATATCTGGCCCTTATGATTTGAAAATGGGGTTTAAACAATAACTACAGGAAGGGGATATGTTACCCCTGGCAACAGTAATTCAAGAGAAAAAAGAAAAGGGGAGAAAGCGTAGTGCGGAGAGAACGGGGGGGAGGTAAAGGGAAACGGAAGGGGAGGACAGGGATGGAAAAGAAGGAAAGGATCAACAGCGGGGGGTATGCGCGCTGCTCTCTGAGGAGCCCGACGCTTTCATTGATAAAACTGTACAGCAACTGACAGGAGACAGCTGCTGTACATAATTATTATATGCCCACCTGAGTGGGTGGAAGGTCTCTAGGGTGAGTGGGCACCCCCTAGAGACATTATAGGAACATTTATTAATAAAATTAACACTTTTAAACAAGCACAGGACACTTTGCTGATCCCGGCAGCAGCCTGAGCGAACCGGTTCCCGCATTGCAGATAACCGAACCGCTCTGAAAACTGCAGCCTGCATGATTTTTCACGCAGGCTGCAAAGACGGAAACCGGATTGCTAGTGAAGCAATCCGGTTTTTAGCATAGGCTCCTATGAGGAGCATTTCCTGATCAGGTTTTGAGCTTTTTAAAAGCTCAAAACCGGATTAGGTTTTAAAAAAAAAATCTGGATGTGTGACCCTAGCCTTACTATGTTACTAATTTATGTAATTCGCCAAATGTCATAGCTGCAGGGTATAATGTGGAAGTCCAAGCAACTATGCAAAAAGATATTAGAACTGTTGCTTCATCATTGTGGGTAAATCAGATCACAAAGTGTTTATTTATGTGGAATAATATGCTTATTCCTAACTATAACAATACAAAAGCAGAATTTAAAAATCTTTAAAATAAATCATTATTATTAGTAATAGTTATAGTAGTAGTTTTACTATTATTGTTATTATTATTATTTTGTATGTTCGGATTTATGATCTGAATACAGATGTAAAAACGAGCACATATCTTAGTAGAATAAATATTTCAAGTGCAAAATAAAAATGTTCTGCTATATTGCTTGCTTTTTTTACTGAAACGGTCTAGAGTAAAACTCATATTGACCCTATTACTCTTTGCTGTGAAATATATCTACAGGCAGTCAGCTATTCACATGGAAAGTACCTTAGGAATTTGACTTCAATGTATGTGTTGAAGTGAATTACTGAAATGTGCACATCCCTATAGATTTCATTTTAAATTATGACATTTCAAAATGTTACATAGTAAAACGTTAAAATACGGACATAGAAAGCAGTGTGTGTGAAGTGAACAGTGTAGGTAATACTGATATATGAGCTGGCTTAGTTTCATTATTATTTCATCCATGCACACATTTCTCTAACACATGTAATTGAATTTTTTTTTCATCTTGAAAAACAAAAAATTACCAAGACATTATTTACATTATCTCAGAATAGATTATGACCCGATTGAATATCAGTGTTTTTTATTAATTTTTTAATGTTTTCCTTCATGTGCACTGGCAGATTTTGGACCAGATGCACCAAAATTGTTGCATAATATTTGCAAAATTGGTGTAAATTCAAGTATGAGGGTCATTTGCATGATGCATATTTTGCCGCATATCTGGTGCATATTTGAAGCAGGTCAGCACTAAATTTGCAGCAGCATGTTTTCCCAGCTAAGTCTATGGGATTTGAGAAGTCCTGTCCGCATGGTGCATTGTTTTTCTGCTGCAGATACGCTGCAGACTAGTCCACAAAAAAGAGTCTTAGGCTAGGGTCACATTTGATAGCGCAATTGCGTTCACCGCATCCAGATCCAGATGCCGTGAACACAATTGCATTCCCACACATTTTTTATGAAAAATGTTTGGAGGGAACCGCAATGTGGTAACTGGATTGCTCCGTATGTGCAAACTGTAAAATCTGTTAAAAAAGCTTTAATAGGAATAATAATTGTGCCCATCATGTCTCTAGGGGGTGCCCACCCCCCCTAGAGACAGGCTACCTACTCAGCTGTGCATATAATGAGTTAATATCTTATGTACAGTCAGCCGCCTCTTGGCAGCTTTGTACAATTTTCTGAATGAAGCCGGCGGCTTCACTGACAGCTGCGTGCATACTATACCTAATGTACGTATAGTATGTGCGCTGTCCAGGGTCCTGTAGGCTTTTACAGTAGATCTATGGGCTGCGCAGCAGATTATGGATGTCAAAAATCTGTACCACCAACTCACCGTGCGAACGGAGCATCAAATACTTATTTCTCTCTTCAGAATGCAAATACATTTATATAATTTAGACGATGTGATTTTCTGGACTTCATTTTTGATATTCTATCTCTCACTGTTAAAATGAACCTACACTTGCCCTTTCAATATGGTATATTTAATTCTGTGCACTATATTTCCTATTGGGGCCCCCCCTGTTGGAGAAACAGGAAATAGAGTGAGAGCAGGGATGAGGTCTCATTATCACACAATTACCGACAAAAGAAATCCATTTACCTGTGGCCAAACATTTCTGTGGTTCAGGTCACAACATAGACAATATGAAATTGGTCAATTGAAACACCAGTGCAAATCACAGAAACATTGCAGTGTCTGGGAATACAGATTCATTACAATGTTTGATTCTGTTCACACAGAACTAAATCTATCTGAAGGATTTATGACTCACTACAAAATCAGAACAATTGGTCCCACAGACAGTGAAAGGGCACCAAAAGGCCTCTGATCTTGCAAGTATATGGGGACCATAAAATTTCACATCCCTAATTTTTGCCAATTAAGGATGTCATTTCTAAACTCAGTATTTGTTTATGTAAATAGCCATCTATTATACCATGACTCTACTTTAATTCTGCATATATTTGTTTTACTTCAAATATTTTTTTAAGCCATACCTGATGAAGAGGCGTACACAGTCTCGATAACTTGTCTTGTAACTATCATTCATTATATTTTTGGTAGCCGTCAAAAGGTATCAAACTTGCAAGATTATTATACAGGGTGGGCCATTTATATGGATGCACCTAAATAAAATGGGAATGGTTGGTGATATCAACTTCCTGTTTGTGGCACATTAGTATATGGGAGGGGGAAATCTTTGCAGATGGGTGGTGACCATTGCGGCCATTTTGAAGTCAGTCATTTTGGATTGAACTTTATTTTTTTCAATGGGAAGAGGGTCATGTGACACATCAAACATATTGAGAATTTCATAAGAAAAACAATGTACCTTTATTCTTTTATAAGTTATTTACAAGTTTATGACCACTTATAAAATGTGTTCAAAGTGCTGCCCATTGTGTTGGATTGTCAATGCAACCCTCTTCTCCCACTCTTGACACACTGATAGCAACACCGCAAAAGAAATGATAGCACAGGCTTCCAGTATACGTTGTTTCAGATGCTGCACATCTTGTACTTATATTTAGGTGCATCCATATAAATGGCCCACCCTGTATTGTGTTTCACCCACTGAGAGCAATCTAAGAAGTCCCATTCATGGCAAAATATGGAATTCGATCATCAGCCCCCTACTCCTGAGGAAACCCATTTAACACTGTCACATTCTCCAGGGTACCTTTCAATGTTAAATTCCACATTAAGTTGGGTAGTTTCAAATCTTCCCTGGGACACCTCAAGTTCTGGGGCGTTATCTTCAGGGAGTACTTTTTCATCCTTCTTCACAGTCAACATCAAAAGCAGGAACTTATCGGCCTTGTTATGGGGTGAGTTTTCCTTAGTTGAGACCTGGTTGTTGGCCAGGCTTCCAGGTGAAATGGCTCTGCCTCACAGGTCCCAAAACAAAGAAAAATCCCATCTGATAATTACATGGGGCAACACGTGCTTGACGACTGCTACTTCATGGAACAGGAAACCACAGGCCATGTTTATGTCAACAGGGTAGTTCTTCTCATCCCCATAGATACATCTGACACCAACCAATTTCTTGGTCCAAAAATCCAATTACAAGTAACCTATTTACAGCCTTTAGTAATGTCTTAGGTCACTTTCCAGAATGAGAAACAGCGCTGCTGGCAGGGAAGGTGATGTTGGAACAGTGTCATCATATGCTGCAGTCCAGTGACTTAGAGGTAATAGGCCACAGAGCGGCTATATGGCCTGGGGCATAACACTTATGACAGGCCATGTCACAGTGCTGATCTCAGGAAAGCGGCTTTGACAACTCCTGGACCTTTGGACGCCCCATAGGTGAGGTTTTAGTCCCGTTTTGGAGTTGTAGCACCCCTTTTGGAACCTCAGCAAGGTGACATCAAAGCCCAGTGACTTCCCAGAGAACTCTTAACCAATTAGTATCTGTCCGCTAGGCCCACCAGGTCATCTGCACTCTGATAATCTCAATGGACAATCCAGCACTTAACTGCCTTTGACAAAGTATGGACGAACCAGTCGATTACTAATTTCTTCACTATCTGTGCTGGGGTACAAGTCTCAGGCTAAAGACATTTCTGCAATAGGTGAAAGGGATCGAACATTTGCAGCCTGAGAGGCTGGTCCCTGTGATAGTCCTGGTGAGGCAGGCTATGTGCCTTAACTGCCAGGGTTATAACAAGATGAGCTATGATCTCTGTCTTAAGTTGCCATACTCTTTCTCATCCTGAAGGGCTAGGTCAAGGTATGCTTTCTGAGGTTCCCCAGTTAAATATGGAGCCAAAACTACCACTCACTGCTTCAGAGATAGTCTTTCACAGTCTGCTACCCCCTTGAGCAGTGTTAAGAATGCCTTAACGTCATTCCCCGGAGTCATCTTTTGCAATGCAACTCTTTCCTCCACTATCATCACCTTGGTTTGATGGTGATGTAGTTTCCTTGACAAAGAAAGCTTCTGCCAGGATTATCATCTGCTGCTGCTGTTGAATATGTATCTGGAACTGTCACATGAGTAGTTTGTTGGTCTCCTGTTGGAAACAGGGGACTAGTCTGATTGCCGTACCTGGAGTCAGGAAGGAATTGTTTCCCCCAATGTGGAGCTTAGTGTTGCCACATGGGTTTTTTTTTTGCCTTCCTCTGGATCAACATGTTAGGCTATGGGTTGAACTAGATGGACTTAAAGTCTTCCTTCAGCCTTAAAAACTATGTTACTATGTTACTATGTTACTAAAACTATGTTACCTGTTATTGCTGCTGCTATTGCTGCTATTGCTGCTGTTGCTGATCCTGTATGAGCCTAAATTGTACTGCTTGGGATTCACTGTCTACTTTATGCACTAAGTGTACTGATGTCCCTCTGTGTTTGATGCTAGTGCACACACAGGTATCCAACTCTTGTGTTTAAAACAGTAAATGGTGTATTAAAAGTTCATAAAACAAAAACAACCATTCTATGGCACCAAAGGTATAACATAACACTAACTTATCTATAATAGTTAAACATATACAGGAAGAAATTCTCAAACTGTTCAAATTAGAGTTTCCCTGAATGGGAAAAATATTATATATAAGATGTTCCTATTTCCATGATTGATTCCAAAAAAATATGGCTGAATAAAACATAAACTCAACTTACAAAACTCAACTGGATTTCGAAGAGACCTAGAATCGCAAAGCCACTTTATTTCAGCAGAAAAGCAGTGTAGGTTTTAGCTTACCCAATATTACCAGTTATTATTATTCTAATATATTAAAACAAACTCAGAACAGATTTATAAAACATAATTTTCCAAGTTTGGCTAAAATAGAATAATCTTTTATTAATAATAATAATAATAATAATAATAATAATAATAATAATAATCAACCTTTATCTTCTCTTATTTTAGCCCACCTAATCAATCCAAAACTTATCTTACCAAAATATCCTATACTCAAATCTTCTATTTCAATTTGGAAATATTTTACATTCATCTCTACACTTGAATTCTTTTTCCCAAAAATATCGCTTGGAACCTGGGAAAAAAGTGGAAGAAATAGTCTCTCTAATATACTCAACCAAAAATGAAACAATTAAGTTAATTTGAAAAACAAAATTAATGTTTAAAATTCTTGATAACGTTTATAAGAATTGGTTATTAATTAATCAAAATTTAGAAACATACCATGTCCCTGTATGGTCAGACACGGTCATTGCACCATACATAGCAGAAGCAGATTTATAAGATCATCTCAAGACATAAACATTTTTGTTTAAACACATCAAATTGTAGAAATTAGTATTATTCCAAGAGCTATTGATTAAAATTAACTTTAAAAGGAACTTTGTTCATGGTAAAACCTCTTTAACTATAGAGCTAAAATTTGCCTTACCCTTATAGTTGTGAAACATTATATTGCAACTAAGTGTAAACAAAATTCGCCTCCTTTAGTTTCAAAGATAGTCTAGAGAATTTCATGTACATGTAATTGTGGAGTTCACTGGGAAGGGGTACTCGCTACCGGACCGGGGTTCTGCTGGGGATATCATGGCGGTCTTGGTCCGGACCATGTCCCGAGTTACACAAGTAATGGGGGGATATTTACAGGGGAGTTTGTCGTGAGGCCACCCACGGTTGATGTAACGGCTCTCCGCGGGTAGAGCCTGGTTCCCCGGGACAGTGGTAGTAATAATCTATAGATAGTGCTATGGATGTTGCAGGATAGGGGTAGTAGTAGAGATGATGGGAGTTTGTGAGGGTACACAGGGTTTGAGCACAAGGATCACACACACTCACGGTTTTGAAGTTTTCCAAGGCTTTACTGGAGTTGTTGTTCAGCAAGTACTGTCCACGGAGTCTGTACTGGGGCCTGGTTGCTCCCACCCTGTCCGGGTCCTCAGCTTCCCACTGCTGCGCTGTGTGTGTGACACTGCTGCCGCTTTAGCTGAGCTGCTGGCCCTGTCTCTCTTCACAGGTACCCCCTTTGCTAGGCAACTTGAGTCTTTCCGTGTGCTTCTGAACCTACCGTGTTGCTTCGCTAAAGAACAGTATAGATCTACAACCTCCACTATCCCGGTGTTTTCTGTGCTGCGTGTTTCAGTCACAGATTTGGATCCGGTATCCGGTCTCTCGCGTCCTCTGGGGTGAGTTATGAGGTAACTCAGTCTCCCAGATATGTTCCTCTGTTTCTTGTACTCCTCTCCTCAGACCCTGGCTTCAGGCCTGAAAGTAGTCAGTGGTCCCTGTCAGGAGCTCAGCACTGCTCCAATTTACAGGTCCTCCTGCTAGTGCTCCCTGCACTAAACTGAACTGTCAACTGTCAACTAACTACTTCCTCCTCAGACCAGAATATATCAGGGAGCTACTTGAGCTCCCCCTTCTGGCCTAGAGGTGCTAGTGCAGTGTCCATTGTTTTGTGGGGAGTTAACCCTTGTCATGTTACTGTGGCATATTAACCCCTGTACTCATGTAGCATATGAATACAATTATGTTAGTAGAGAAAATAATTTCAAGAAATCTACATATAGATGTCTTCCTTGGACATGAATTTTCATTTCTAATCTCAACATTCCTTTATTGTGAAGTACAATTTTTGTAATATTTTCTTTGTCCCAGTAATAATTATTTTTTAGAGATATTTTAAATGTTAGATCATTCATTTATAACATAATGCTTTGCATATTTACATTGTATAAGATGTCTTGTCAATCCGTTTACCCTTTTTTATTTCCCTCCTTTTTTTTACCTTCTTTTACCTTTCTCTTCATTTTATATTCTGTTTCCTCATATTTATCAAAAATTTCAATAAAACCTGTTTGAATAAAATGTATAACAAAAGAAATAGACAGCTCAGATACCTACATGGGCTCACCTGTCCAGGTACACTACTCATTTGTAAGGTGTTGGGAAAATTGAACCATTGCCAACAGGTCTTGCTACCTCCCACAATGAGGAAACCTCTGAGACAGCTCAGCTACCTTTAATAGGACCTTTTGTGTAGAAAAAAAGCCCAGGTTTAGATTCCGCGCAGACCACAAAGCAGGAAGGGAATGTTTGATGCCCGTTTATTGAGCCAACGCATTTCACAGCAGGACCTGCTGCTTCCTCAGGGCAAACAGTGTACATACATGAACAACTTCCTTAAATAACCTTTCATACTGGCCAAATGACATCATTTTACAAAGATTTCATACGTATGCATTATACAACCCAGGGCCGGCGTCAGCACCCGGCGCACCCGTGCAAGTGCCGGGGCCCAGACTGCTTGGAAGGGGCCCACTGGGCCCCTGAGGGCTAGGGTCACACTTACATTGTGACCCTAGCCTGACGCAAGTATTTTCCACTGCAGCGCATAGCTTTAATTCTATGCGCTGCCAGACAATGGAGCCCATAGAAACCCGCAGTTTACCTTGCCAACCACTGGTTGGCAAGGTAAACAGTGGGTTTCTATGGGCTCCAGTGAATAGCATTAAACGCTATGCGCTGCAGGGGAAAATACTTGCGCCAGGCTAGGGTCACAACTCAGTGTGACCCTAGCCTAACAGGGGCCCCTGGCACTGCCCCCACAGCTCACCATCGGGGGCCCCTTAGGTGATCACGGCCGTTGGAGGACTGGAAGGTGAGTTTTAAATCTCCCGTCGGCTGCTGCACTGTGATGAGGTCATGTGACCTCAACACACAGACAGCATGTGGAGAGCTGGGGCTTGGTGCGCTGTACCAGGCAATGTATGCCAGGCTGTCTGTGCCCTGCTGCGGCCGCTGGGATCTTCTTGCAAAATGCCCCTCACTCTCTTCCAGAAGCTTTTCAGTAAGAGGAGCGGGCAGCTATCCCCCAGCAGAGACCCGAGGGAGAACTATGCCTTCAGGTAGGACCCAAGCTATGTATTAGCACTGGCCAGGGGATAGAACAACAAGTTCCACAATGCCGTTATCCAGTCATACAGGAGCCTAATGTAATGTGACCTGTGCTATCACTGTGAGCTTTATCTGAGTAGGTCTCCTATCAGCTGACGTTCACTATTGAGAGTCCTGTAACAGCTATGGAGCCCTGTGCCTGCTATAGAGCCCTGTGCCTGCTATGGAGCCCTGTGCCTGCTATGGAGCCCAGTGCCTGCTATAGAGCCCTGTGCCTGCTATAGAGCCCTGTGCCTGCTATGAAGCCCTGTACTGGCTATGGAGCCCAGTGCCTGCTATAGAGCCCTGTGCCTGCTATGGAGCCCTGTGCCTGTTATGGAGCCCTGTGCTGGCTATGGAGCCCTGTGCCTGCTATAGAGCCCTGTGCCTGCTATGGAGCCCTGTGCTGGCTATGGAGCCCTGTGCTGGCTATGGAGCCCTGTACCTACTATGGAGCCGTGTTCCCCCTCATGGTGGCATCACTCTTTGTATGTTACTGCTTATAGTTGACACATTTAGAACTTCTACCATATGGGTTCAGACCTGATCAGTGCTGTTGACTCTCTCTTCTCTGTCATCTCCTGTGTACCCTTCCTTTGACCAGTCTCTGGGTGGAATTTGCTGAACGTCCCAATTATTGGTTGAGTTCTTGATTGATGACAATGATGGTGGCCGGATAAGGCCATGCATTGGTGAC
>JARQOC010000002.1:481314738-481366109 GCA_033576535.1 Allobates femoralis
CTATCTAGGACACATATTAAATTGACATTAAATCCTATATTGCAAGTTGTTTGTCTCACTAGACAATATGGCTCTTGATCACTTACACTTTAACACTTCATACACTACATTCATCCTCTGCTGGTCACACCTCGGTTTCAGCATACACTTTCTTCTCTGTATAATGCTGAGTACTTACATCAAAGCCAGCACTGTAAGTACTCAGCATTATACAGAGAAGAAAGTTCAGCTGTTAAGTACATGTGGAGTTAATGGTTTTATGCTGTGTATGCTGATATACATAAAGATTACTGTGAATCATTGTCCATGACAGGCAGCATACTAATTAGTGGGGTTTAAGATAAAGAACAATATCAATCTGTATTATATTTGCACATTAGATCACCACAGAATAGTAAAGAAAGAAGGAAACCGAGGTGTGACCAGCAGAGGACGAATATAGTGTATGAAGTGTTAAAGTGTAAGTGATCAAGAGCCATATTGTCTAGTGAAACAAACAACTTGCAATATAGGATTTAATGTCAATTTAATATGTGTCCTAGATAGCCTACATCGGACTACAGAGGAGGAAGCCATACATAGGGACAGATATTACCTAAAAAGCCTCAGTTAAAGGTGAAGTATAAGACTGATAAACATCGAAAAATTCAAAGTTACATTAATACAAGTTGCTCATTAAATTCTATGTAAAATCCCTACAAGAAAAACAAAATACCCAGAAGAAGTGATTGTCAAAAAAGCAAATATCACATTGAAGGTTAGAGGTAAGGAAACTGATGTGCAACCAACATAGAGGAAATTTAGATATCTACAATAGACATTAATAATCCCCCATTTTATTATAGGAACAGAATATCAAGCATTTCTAGCAGGATCCAGGGATCTAATGTGGGAGAAGGAATCAACAGTGGATCTAAAAAACTACCCCTGAACGATAAACGGTTTGAGACTAACTGATTTGCATATCAGCTTTTAATAATCTCAATTTTATTGACATATTGTTCTTAATTAATTTTGTAGATCCAATAAAGTAATTTTTAGACAATACCATGAATATCTCTCATATCTAGAATAGAATAAGAAGGTGAAAGTGAGCGCGGGATCCTATAACTATAAACTTATACCCAATATGTATTAGGCCAACACCCCCACTCAACAACTACTTATTTCTCCATTCGCCTTCCACGACAGCATTGGAGGATGTCGTCCACGCCCTATTGGGGGACAGGAACACAGAGAGGTTAAAAGCCCCTCCCCTTCCTCAGTACTCCAGTGTCTTCCTGTCCCCCTTGGGGCATGGAGAGGTTCCAGTGCTGTCAGGCCGGCAGAGGCAGCATTGGGGTGTACTTACAGCCGGGCCAGGGATGGACGTCGGGGGCGGCCTCCTCCTCCTTCTCGGGGCTCCCGTGGTGGGACCATCCGGCCTTCCTGCGTCCTACGGGGCAAAGCAGGCCGTGTATTGCAACGCCGGAGGCCTGTTCAGCTCTCCGGCGTCTCCCTCCTCCAGCTGCGGTCCCTGGAGCATGCATCAGAGGTGCCGTGGAGGCACTTCCGGTTTCGGGGGTGGCACTTCCGGTTCCGGGATGGCACTTCCGGTTTCGGGCGGCGGCTCCTGTAAGGGCTGTGGCAGGCTGGGCGCGGCTCCAGGGAACCCAGCAGGACTTTCGCGCGCTACTGCCCGCGGCCGGTGACCAGGAGGAGGGAGGGAACAGGTGTTCCTCGTTGGGGGCACGGTACTTCTGGACAAGTACCCGCCGGAAGCTACACCCAGGTAAGGCTGATCCCTGAAACATGGTGGTGATAGGCTTCCACCTCTGCTTCTGCAGAGCCCAGCGTTCCCCCAGCTCATGTAAGTGTTTCTGGGGGTGGTCACAAGGGGTAGTTATTTAAGCCCTGCACTCACACTGGGACCCCTTCTCTTCCCTTTTGTCTATAGGGAGACGAGGGCCGTCTGTGAAAGGGAGCAATGTGGCTGCGGCACAAAAGTTCCCTCTTCCTACAACAAGGTGTCGGCCATGACTGACAGGGTTGTCAGGATGGACTCCCCTTCCTTGCTTGAGGAGCTCCAATCCATTAGGGAAGAGGTGCAGGCTTCTATCTTGGCACTGCGGGGTTTTGCTGCAGCTTCCGGGCCTTCCCCTCCGTAAGAGAGGAAGCTCCAGGATTGTGACTCTGTGGATCTCATGGAGGCTGGCCAGAGCTCAGCGTTAGAGGACGGCGAGGATATTGCCGCTGTTGCCTATGTCCAGACATGAGAATCTGGACACTACTATTTTTCCACGGAGTCCATTGGTGCATTGGTGGACACTGTCCATTGTACCATGGGAGTAGAGGTGGTGGAATCCCCTTCTTCTGTGCAGGACTAAATGTTCAGAGGCCTGAAGGCTAAGCGGCTTACCCCATCCGAGTGGATTGGAGGGTGATGACTCTGTCTGGGAGGTCCCGAAGGTGGACTCATTCAGGCGGCCTGGCTGTTGCGGCCGGGATCTTGAGGACCAAGGGTCTCTCCCAGGCAGTGATCCGCACGCTTCAGCAGAGCAGGAAGCCTGTGACAAACGCTATTCACGGGAGGGCTGGAATCGGTTCCTGTCCTGGTGTGCTCCTTCCATCCCGACCATGCATCATCCTAATGTGGCCAGGGTAGCAATCAGCTGCTATTGTAAACCCATTGTGCTTGCCTTTGACACACTGTTGAAGCTAAGCAGCAGGAGCCTCAGTCACGGGCTGGATGGGAGACCTCATGGGAGACCCAATGGGAATCTCTATGGAAGTCTCTATAAAGTCAATGGGACTTCTAACATAAAGGTCTATGGCAGTATTCCATTTGGGAAGCTTAGCATATAAGACCGCGCTGCCTTTTGAAGATTCCTCCCGGTTGAAGGACCCCCTCGTTCGTAAAATGGAGAGTGTCCTCAAAAAATCCTGGGAGGCAGCAGCTATGTCTTTAACGGTGTACATTTCCTCTACATGTGAGCAGGTCTTTCTTTAAGTGGCTCACCCAGCTGGGAGAATTCATCCTGCAGGGTACTCCCAGGGAGGAGCTTTGGACTCCATTCCACTTCTGAGACGTGCTACGGGCTTCCTGGCCGATGCCTCTGCTGAGTCGTTCCGCGTTGGCGCCAGGTGCGCAGTGTTGGTTAACACAGCTCGCAGGGCAGTGTGGCTTACAAGGTGGAATGGGGAGGTCACGTCTAATCTCCAGCTGTGTGGCCTCCCCTTGCAAAGGGCATTGGATGACATCCTGGAAAAGGTGTCAGACCGGAAAAGGTGTCTCCCGGAACAGGAGCCCTTTCGGAGGCAGTCCTTTTGGCCTGAGCGCAGCCAACCCTCCCAGTCTAAAGGGAAGGGTAAGTCTGGTCGCTGGGCATTCCAGTACGGGAACAAGACCCTAATATATTTCTCCCCCAGCAGCGGCATCACCAGCCGCCCCCTAAACAAGGTCGCCTTCCCCATTGCGGGGCGGCTCCTGCGGGTTCTGCCACAGTGGCAAGCAATCTCCTTGTGCCCTTGGATCCTCTCGACCATTTGGGTGGGTCTACGCTTGGAATTCCAGAGCCAGCCCCTCCGTGTCTTCGAGTCCTCTCCCTTCCTCAGGGAGACTCTCGCACGGTTTTTCTTGTCGGGTCTGCGACACCTGTTGGATTCGGGTGTGTAGTCCCCGGTTCCTCCTGGACAGGAGGGCCAAGGGCACTACTCCAGGTTGTTGTGGACCTCCAGAACGCGTATTCTCAGGTCCCCATTCACCCGTCCCACAAGCGCTTTCTGCGATTCACGATCTCCGGGGCAGGTGGGACGGTCCATTCTCGGCTTAATGTGCTGCCCGTTGGGATTTCGTCGGCCCCAGAGGGTACCAAACTCATGGGGGAAGCGATCACATTCATCCAGACCCAGGGGATATGTATGCTTCCCTATTTAGATGACATGTTGGTGGTGGCTCCTTCGGCAGTGCTTCTGCGCACAAAGGTCTCCAACACATTGGAGATTCTTCAGTCCCTGGGATAGGTACCCAATCTTGGGGATTCGGAACGGGTGCCTGCAACCAGACGTCAATTTTTGGAAGTCTTGCTGGCCTCCTCCAGACAGACCTCGTTCCTTCCTGCGGCATATTAGCTTTTGCGCCGCGTGAATCTGACCCGCTTCCGGGCAAGGGGGGTCGCCCTCCTTGCGGGAAGCAATGTCCCTGTTAGGGGCCATGATGGCCTGCATTCAGTCAGTAACATGGGCTCAGGCTCCCTCCCGACTGCTCCGGGAACACATACTGAATTCCTGGGACAGACGTCAGGATTCCTTAAACTCGCGGGTACGGACCCCGGGCGGGGTGGTAACCTCGCTTTCCTGGGGATGAATCCCAGACACCTTCCTGTGACCTCCGTTCCCACTGATGCCAGCGGTTCCGGTTGGGGCACGATGGTAGTTCGCACACCGTTCCAGGGGATTTGGAGTCGCTCGGTCAGTCGCCAGTCTTCAAACTTCTGGCAGTGGAGGAAGCGCTTCTTGCTGCAGCTCCCGTTCTCCGGGGTCATCATGTCAAGGTCCTGTCAGACAATGTGACTACGGTTGCTTTCTTGCGGTACCAAGGCGGTACTCGTGGCTTACACTTGCAGGGGCTGGCAAGACTGTTCTTTTGTGGGCAGTACGCCATCTTCTCTCCTCCTCGGCAGTACATCTGAAGGGAATGGCCAATGTACAGGCAGATTCTTGAGCCGCACGGAGGTCCACCCAGGAGAATGGTGCTTCCATCCGGAAGTATTTCGCTCTTACGGCAGGTGGGGTGTCTTTTCGATCGACCTGTTCGCTTCGGGCTCGAATACAAAGGTGCCAACCTTTTTCTCCCTGATGCGGTTGGACCATCCTCGGGGGCTGGACGCTTTTGCCCATCCCTGGGACTTCCGGTTGGTGTATGCATTTCCTCCAATCCCGCCACTTCCCAAGACGTTGCAACGGATTCGGGCGGAGGGGGTGACACTATCCTGGTGGCTCCCCTGGGGCCCAAACTGGCGTGGTACGACGCCATCCGAGACCTGGGCCTGGAGGGACCGATTATGTTAGCCCAGTCTCAACCTACTGTCCCAGGGTCCTCTGTTTCACCCGGGCCCTCAGTGGCCCAGCTTTTGGATTTTTGCAGCGTAGCTTGGATTTGGGGCTTCGGCCGAGCACTCTTTAAGTCCAGAGGTTGGCACTTGGGGCGGTTTTTGCCCAGGATCTTGCTTCCCATCCATGGCTCAAGCAGTTTTTTACTTCTGCTTGGGGGTGGCGTCCCCGGATTCGGCCTTCTGTCCCTCCCTGGGATTTGATGCTTGTTCTCCAAGGGCTTGCTCGAAGTCCCTTTGCACCCTTGTCTGCTGCATCCCTTACGTCTCTCTCACAAGGTGGCGTTTTTGGTGGCCATCACTTCTGCTCCCAGAGTTGGAGAACTGTAGGCACTCTCTGTACGGGCTCCGTGCCCCGTGGTGTCCGTTGTTCGCATTACGCTTCGGTTGCATTCATCTTTTCTTCTGAAAGTTGTCGGCTTTCCATCGGTCCCAGGTTGTGGTTCTGCTTTCAATTTGTCGATCTCCTGCTAATGCGGCTGAGGCCGTGTTTCACTCCTTGGATGTTCGTCGGACTGTCCTCCTCTATCTCCGAGAGTCTGCTTCCTGGAGGTTAGATCAGAACCTGTTTGTTCGGCTTTTGGGAATAATACAGGGAAGAAGACTTCCCAGGCTACCATCACTTCCTGGATCAAGAAGGCAATCTGTGAGGTCTACGTCGCTCCGGTCCTTGCTCCTCCGGTGGGGTTGAAGGCTCCTTCAACTCGGGCTGCTGCTACTCCCTGGACGGAGCAGGCTGGAGCTTCATCGGAGCTGATTTGCAGAGCGGCTACGTGGTAGCCTCTCCTCACTTTTTCTCGCCTCTATAGGTTAGATCTGTCCTTCAGTCGGGATCTGTCCTTTGGTAGGAGAGTCCTACAGGCAGTAGTCCCACCCTGAGGAGTATCGGTGGTATTCCTCCAATGCTGTCGTGGAAGGCGAATGGAGAAAACTGAATTAGTCCTTACCGGTAATTCCTTTTCTTGGAGCCTTCCACGACAGCATCAGTTCCCCCCCTTGTTGGTGTTTGGTTCCGGTTTATATCAGATAATCCATGGCTAAGGGTAATCTTGGTAAACACTGGAGTACTGAGGAAGGGGAGGGGCTTTTAACCTCTCTGTGTTCCTGTCCCCCAATAGGGCGTGGACGACATCCTCCAATGCTGTCGTGGAAGGCTCCAAGAAAAGGAATTACCGGTAAGGACTAATTCAGTTTTTGTTAGTCCCATAGTGGTTCTCAATCTTTGGAACCTAGGTCGTGGCAATGGCTTGGTCAAAATGTCAGCTAACATCTTATCAGTCTCACAATAAACAAACTGAATTATGCCACGATCTATCAAATCATGTAGATGATGATATCTGACGTCGATGTGCTTAGTTCTAGCACTGATCTTCTCACTGCATGCAAGTTTAATGCATCCTTGGTTGTCCTCATATATCACCGTTGGCTGAGTTAACGGTTTACCAAGATCATCCATCAGTTGTCTTAGCCAAATGATCTCCTGACTTGCATAGGCTGCGGACACATACTCAGCTTCTGTGGATGACAAAGCAACAGATACTTGTTTTCTACTAGACCAGGAGATTGAACTTTCTCCAAGTTTAAATACGTATCCGCTTGTGGATTTACGATCATGCAAATCACCAGCCCAATCTGCGTCAGCATAGCCGGTGAGTTTTAGATTTCCTGCTGCAGATAATTTTAAATTTACCCCTTGTGTCTCTTTTAAATATCGGAGAACTCTTTTAACGGCATTCCAGTCTTTTTGGAGCGGTTTCTCCACATATCTGCACAATATTCCAACTGCTGTTGTAATATCTGCTCGAGTCATCGTCGATATGTATAGAAGTGCCCCAACTGCCTGTCGATATTTCTCATTGTTAGGTAGCAGGTCATCTTCTTTCAGTTTCAGGTAGGATGATTCCATTGACATTGATACACCTTTGGCTTCTGTCATGAGCAGGTAGTGTTTGCATTTCATCCCATGACTGTGTCTTGACAATGTAGGATAGACATTTAGCTGGTATTCCTTTGTTTGATCTTGACGATCGTCTGATTTCAGGTTCACTTAGGTTTTTTGTTGTTCCTTTAGTGGTTGAAGAATCTAGCCAGACTTCTACATTCTCCCTTTCGTTGTCTTGTGATTGCGACTGAGATTGTTGTTGTTGCTTCATCTGGACTACTGGCATAATATCACAAAACTTGGGTGACACAAAATTTTCATCAATCACTACATCTTTGCTTATTGTGACCTTGTTTGTCTCTGGGTGTAGAATTCTATAACCTTTCTGGGTTTCACTGTAACCTACCAGAATGCCTTCCTTAACGTGAGATTCCCACTTAGTTCGTTTTTCTTTGGGAATGTGTGCAAATGCTTTGCTTCCGAAAATCCTTATGTGCTGTAGTTTTGGCTTTGCACTATTCCATTGCTCAAATGGAGTTTTCTCTGTCACTTTACCTGGTAGTCTGTTCTGAAGATAGCAAGCCGTCATAATAGCTTTGCCCCAATATTCTGTAGGCAGATTTGCATCAAATAACATACTCCTTCCGCTTTCACAGAGTGTTCGGTTCCTTCTTTCTGCTACACCATTTTGCTCAGGGTTGTATGGTACAGTAGTCTGAAATATGATTCCATTACTCCTTAAAATGCTCTGTGTCTCATTACTTGTATATTCAGTCCCATTATCTGCACGTAAAATTTTTGGCATTCTCCCAAACTTGTTATATACTTCAGCTAGATATATTTCAAGTTTCTCTGGAACTTCATTTTTGCTGTGAAGTAGATAGACAACTGTGTATCTTGAATTGTCATCAATAAATGTAAGAAAATATCTCTTCTCTCCAGGGGTCTGAATACGCATTGGACCACAGATATCTGTGTGTATTAAATCTAGTGGTTGTTCTGTTCTTGTAGTACTTTTCTTAGGAAATCCAAATCCAGGGATGGTGTATATACAGTCCGCGCTGCTTGCAATAATCACTCCAACGTCTTGGGTAAAAGACCCCCCTTCTTTATTTTCCACCTACGCGTTTCGATGCTACTCCAAGCACTGTAATCAGCGCATCACGGTGCTTGGAGTAGCATCGAAACGCGTAGGTGGAAAATAAAGAAGGGGGGTCTTTTATTTCTTATAGTTTTCTTAGGAAAGGCCTTTCTGGACATTTTCCCTTTGATACAGCTGGCACAACTCATTTTCTGGTTACATGGATCAATTGTAATATCATCAGCTAAGTGTTCTTGAAATAACTTTCTTATTGCTTCTGGGTCTCGATGTGCAAGCCGTCTGTGCATACATGAATACAGTTCTTGTGCATTTCTTGCTTAGCTGTGCATACACACTCTTTGCATTTCAACTGATACAGTTCATCTTTGATTTTTCCTTTTGCTAGTGTGTGACCCTCCTTTGAGATGATAATAGATTACTTTCAAGACTAGGCACATATAGCACATCCTTCACATGAATCCTTCTGCTTTGCATTGCAGAGGTTACAATCAATATAACCATCTCCTATGCCTTCTGAGTTCATACACTGACCATTCGCCATTATCACTTTCTCTGACTTGCTTTGGTTAAGCTTGGCAAAGAAGTCTCTGTCATTGGTCATGTGACTGGTTGCACCAAAATCTATACACCACCCATGCTTTGATTTAAATGCATTAACTAATGTGAATGCAGCCTCAGTATTTACAGAATTATTATTTTCAAATACAGCGCTCTTAACTCTTTAACTGTTTTGCTTCTTCAGCTGATTCATTTTAGCTTTCCAGACTCTGCATTCAGCTTTTAAATGACCTGGCTTCTTGCATACAAAACATTCACGTGTTTCTTTAGGGTGGTTTCTGCTGGTGGGCACGTCCTGTGTTTGTAAAGCAGTTTCCTTATTGCATATTTTGCTGCTCACACTTTCTGCCTTTCTCTTATATTCATCTACAAGCTTTCCTGTGACGTACTCCAATGTAAGCTCATCATCTGGGCGTGCATCTAGTGCAGTAACAAGCGTGTCATAGCTTTCTGGGAGACCACTAACTAGTAGTGCTGCTACATGGAAGTCCTTCATATCTTCCCCAATGCCCCGCAGGCGCTCTACGGTCTCTAGAGTGCTTCTAATGTAGTCCTGCATTTCCTGATCACTGTGTAGCTTAGACTGATATAGCTTTCTCATTAGATAGAGTTTGTTACTTAGATTTATCCTCTCATGTACTTTCTGCAGCTGCTCCCACATTTCGTTTGCCGATTCACACTTACACACATGCACGATCTGATCATCCTCTATGCTGAGTGATATGGTGCTCTGTGCTTTCTGATCAATCCCTAGCCAGTCCTGTGGTACTGGGTCAGGCTTGGGCTCCTGAGTGTATTTCCACGTACCTTCTCTTATCAGCAGCAACTTCACCTTGAATTTCCATGATTGGTAGTTCTGGTTATTCAGGCTTGGCACTGTAAACTTTGCTGAGCTGCTGGTGGTGGCCATCTTTACTTCTTCTCAGTTCGCTGTTGTCTTTCTATCTCTGTGCTCTGGAGGTTTGGGACTTCTGTGACTCCGGGGCCCATAACCTGTTAGCAGCGCGTTAATCAGCGTGATGTCCACAGCGAGCAATAGAGAATGTTCATTTATTGAGAATTAAGAACATCGAGGTTACAACATGAGAATAGGAACAATATAGAAATGGTGGTATTTAGATTATGAGCGCTATACAAGGACACTGCACTGATTAGTATTACCTTTAGGTCTTTATTGAATATTGACAAATGTGAGTCCTCGCCACAACATGTTTCAACGCTAATGCGTCTTCCTCAAGTGGATCCACTTGAGGAAGACGCATTAGCGTTGAAACATGTTGTGGCGAGGACTCACATTTGTCAATATTCAATAAAGACCTAAAGGTAATACTAATCAGTGCAGTGTCCTTGTATAGCGCTCATAATCTAAATACCACCATTTCTACATTGTTCCTTACCTTATCCTCCCTATGGGGAGTGTGGTGGAAGAGAGCAGCTTTGTACACAAGGACCTGGCTGACACAATAGACACGTGATTGATCACGGGACCCGGAGAAGTGAGTTGGAGCTGGACAATCATTTTGGAACCAGGAACCGGCGAGCAAAGGTCTCGGATCCCTTCCTCACCACTGGGCCTACAATCTGGTTGTGCAGAGACGGCACAACCAGACAAGGTGAGCGAGGAATTAATGTAACGGAGATTTTGCCTTTAGCAAACAGTGTGGCGCAACCGAATTTTTATTTTATAAAACATGAGAATAGGATCAATCTGGTTTGTGGGAGAGGGAGAGAGAAATCTGCTGTGACCTTCAGCTGACATCTGAACAATATGCATGCAGACATATAATCACATCATATTAAACAAACAATAGTTGTTGTAACACATACAGATCAATATGCATTAAGCCAACAATATGGTAGGCTGTAAGCCTTTTTCTTTTTTCTATATCAACAGAGAAAAGTCATGTCTCAGAGAAAAAAAACCTATAGTGGCTGTTTTGTTGCCACCTGCATAATCTACCAGGGGCACTACTATAGTGGCATTGAAAGGTTTGGGTACCTTTGGTGAAAATTAATGTTATTGTGAACAGTAAGGCCGGCTTCACTCCACGGTGTGATTTGCAAACTGAACTGGAGGGCAAATATGCCCTCCAGTCCAGTTTGCAGCCGGATGCTTCTGATCACAGCCACAGGAGTCCTGAAATCTGTGCAGGGGACAGCTGGTGGTGCTGAAGTTTATCAGCGCTCACTGCTAAACTTCAGCCGACGGAGTCCAGTTCCCGGATCCGATGTTTTTGTCTGATTGGGGCGATCCGGCACCATAGACGCCAATGTCAGGGAGTGCCAAATCGCCCCAGATCCGGGAGGATCCGATTTGGGCAGATTTTCGCCTGGGGCACAAAAACATTGCAAGAAAAGCTTTTGTGTCCGGGAGAAAAATCTGAATACACCCGGATCCTCCCGGGCAGATGGAAACCGGATGGCACATAGCTGCCATCTTGTTCCATCTGGCCCCATAGAGCTGTATTATGTCAAAATCAGGTCTGGGGCTGTCAGGTTTATACCGTACAGCCCTGGACCTGATCAGGTCGTAGTGTGAAGCCAGCCTAAAGCAACTTAAAGATGACATGATCTCGAAAAAAAATATTATATATATTATCCATCTTTACCATTTTAAAAATTACAAAAAGAAAAATAGGCCTATGTAAAAGTTTGAGCACCTTTGGACCAACGTTTAAGACCTACTAGGGTTATATCTTATTCACTATCATCATTAGGAAAGGCCAGGTGATGTAAATTTCACAGCTTTATAACAGCAGAAATGGGTTCTTGTAAGGCTAGCTTCACCCTACGTTTTTTACCATCCTGTTCTGTTTGTTTTTGAAA
Source organism: Allobates femoralis (assembly GCA_033576535.1). Taxonomy (NCBI): domain Eukaryota; kingdom Metazoa; phylum Chordata; class Amphibia; order Anura; family Aromobatidae; genus Allobates; species Allobates femoralis. Next base: position 481,326,197 of record JARQOC010000002.1, read on the forward strand.
CAAACAGAACAGGATCGTTTTTTGCCCCCCATACATCCCTATGGTGCCGGATTTGCCCTATTTGGCCATCCGGTTTTGTGAATCTGGTGCAGGATTCGTTTCTGTTCTGTTTTTCACTGGTCCCAAAAACGATGTCTGCATCATTTTTGGGGTCCGGTGACAAAACATGACAGAAACGAATCTTGTCTGGTCCAGCACACTTAGCATGGGGGCCTATGGAGCCGGATCCGGGAAACAACAGAATCGTTTCCCAGATCCGGTTCCAGGGTACAGAGCATGCGTGGAACAGGAGCACTACTACTACACTGTTCGTTGGATCCTGCAAAAAAACGTAGTGTGAAGCTAGCCTTAGAAGCTGCCTAGAACTCTGAAAAGCTGCCTAGTACTCTGAAAATGAAAGTGGCGGAGGAACACAAAGCAGGAAAAAGCTATAAGAAGATAGCAAAGTGTTTCCAAGTTTCCCTTTCCTCAGTTCAAAATGTAATTAAGAAACGGCAGTTAACAGGAACAGTGGAGGTCAAAATAAGGTCTGAAAGACCAAGCAAAATTTCTGTGAGAGCAGCTGCTCATAGGATTGCTAGAAAGGCAAATCAGAACCCGACTTGACTACAAAAGACCTTCAGGAAAGTTTAGCAGACTCTGGAGTTGTGGTACATTGTTCTACTATTCTGAGACACCTGCAAAAATATAGCCTTCATGAAAGATTCATCAGAAGAATACCTCTCCTGCATCCGCACCATAAAATTCAGCATCAGAAGTATGCAAAAAAACATCTAAAAAAGCTTGAAGCATTTTTGAAAACAAGTTCTGTGGTCCAAAGAGGATAACACAGATGTCTTTGGTCACAATGATCAAAGGTACATGTGGAGGAAAAAGGGCACAGAATTTTAGGAAAAGAACATCTCGCCAATTATTAAGTATGAGGCTAGCTCAATCATGCTTCTGGGTTATGATGAAGCCAATGGCACAAGATGCATTTCACAGGTATAAGAAAGAATGGATTCAATTAAATTGCAACAAATTCTTGATGCAAACAAAACACATCTGTAAAATAGCTGAAGTTAAAAAGAGGATGGCTTCTACAAATAGATAATGGCCCTAAATCCATAAAGACTACCTCAAAAAATACAAGCTGAAGGTTTTTTCTTATATCATAGTTCCCTATTCCAAACATCATTGAAAATCTGTGGTAGACCTCAAAAGAGCAGTGCATGCAATACGACTCAGGAATCTCACAGTACTGGAGACTTTTTCAAGGAAGAATAGAAGAAAATCCCACAAACAAGAATTGAAAGAATAATTTCAAAAACTACCATGCTTCTGATGAGAAATAATAAAACAAACTCAATACTATACTGGAAAAAATATAAAGAAGAGAGAAAATCAATGGAGCTTGCCTGAGATAAAAGACAATTCCTGGTTATTTCCAATGTTCAATATTCTCTAATTAGCATATGGTGATGATACAAGATGATGTTGAGCTAAAAAACTTATAGAAGATAAAAATAGACAAATATGAATTATTAATCTATTAGACATTTTTGTGGACCAAATATGCTGGTTGTGCATGCAGTAGTATAGTGTGTATTTGATATAAAAGAAGTTATATATTTACCTTTAAGAGACTTCCTATTTAAGTGCAATGGTTGTAGTCCATTCTATTAACTCTTAACTCATGTAGTTCCTCTATAGGGATCTGAAGGGATAGCACTGTCTGCTTGAGCTTCTGCAGTGTTATTTTGTGTGGCGCCCTGCCATTACAGGTAGCCACAGAACCATCTAAAGCATGGATGGATTTCCACAGTAGGTACCACATACACCCAACACCTTCCACCCCAGACCTGTAGGGGGAGCTCCACTTGCTGCCTTAAGCAAGATCCCCTTTAAATACTGGTGCTGGGAGCAGAGTTTGTTAGAGTGTGCAGTTTCTAGGAGAACTGTGAAGACGTCCTGGTGTGTCGGAGCCACGCTAGGCCCGAGCCAGTTGACAGTTAACCAGCCTAGCCAGCCTAGCCAGTGTGAGGCCCTAAGAGTGAGATCGAAGGCAAGGCAGAAGTAGTGAAGTAACAGCAGACTGGGGGCAAAGGAACCATAACGGTTCACCCCAGAAAGCAACCTGGACACCGGAGTCCAAGTCTGCAGGAGAGCATCTAGCCCAGCAGAAACACCAGTTCACCGAGGAGACTCCAGTCTCCCGGACACCTGTACAGCAACCAAGAAGGGAGCCAGGCACCGCAGGAGAAGTTATAGCGGTAGTCCACACAGAGGTTTCCCACCACACAATACAGGTGACAGAGACGCAGAGGAGGCCAGGCCTAGACGGATCAGAGGCTTCACCAAGGGAAAAGCAACACGGAGGCCTTATACTCACTGTGGAGATCCAGAAGTGCCATTCGACCACCTGGAGTGTGCCCTGGACAGTATCTTCAATACCACCAGTAAAGATACAGAAACAACTTCCAGTGTGTGTGTCCATTTCTCATACCCTGACCCTGTCTAGCTCAGAGACTGTAGTAGTGGCCCTGCTGCCTAGCCACCTCCCTGTACCAATCCCTGTCACCCCATCACAACCCCGGGGACCCTGCTCCTTCTGTGGGGAGCTATACCATCCAGCTGCCCATCCATCATCCCCAGAGGCCCACAACAGAGCTGGTGCTATCACCAGATACCACAAGTGGCGTCACGAGACATTTATTCTTTTTATTTCTATTTCTTTTCTAATTTACAATTGACTACCAGGGCTACGGGTCCGGGCAGGCCACCAGAGACATCCCCCAACTCCACACCCAGGTTCCGAGTTCCCATAGACCCCTGGGTGAATCAATTTCTGGCATCACGAACAGGATGCCATGCCCGGTATCACCGGTAACTGTGTGCCATGTGTATTGACTGTGCATTGTGAACTGTTAAAATTTTGCCGCCATTACTGCGCCATCGAGCGGGAAGGAAGGGTGCATAACGGCCAAAAGAGTGCAAAGCCAAGCCCCGCCTCACGCTCTGCCGAGTACTGACGAGGTGCAGCGGCCCAACCCGGAAACTCCCGAATGCTTAACTCCCTGCCTGCGGAGCCATCACCTACTCTGTAAAGACTGGCCATGATTCACTAGGGGAGGGGGCGCAAAAATGTCAGATACGTCAAGCGACGAAGAAGCTCCCTTTCTATACCCTACCAATCAGCCCAGGCTAAGTATGTCTGCAGCCAGTAGAGCACCCGACCTGCCGGGCGCTGTAGGCCTGATCATGCCGATCTATCTACCGTATTTTCGGGGGCTAAATGGTTACCTCAGTATGATGGCCGACCTGACGCCTTGTCAGTATTTAAAAGGAAAATCTGCAGTGTGCTAGATATGTACGCAATGACTGGCAAACAGAGGGCTGCTTTTGTACAGGGACAGTTAACCGATGCAGCAGAGCGGGAGGTTGAAACCTGGTCAGAAGCAGAGCAAGAATCGTTAACTATAACCTTTGATAAACTGGAAGCTGCTTTTGAAACCTTCAATGAAACTGACCTCCGAATGCGCTTTTACCACTGTTACCAGAGGCCACAGGAAGACATCAGAGACTACGTCTGGCGCCTGCAAGAGGCGCTGCGAGCTTTGAAACAGGTCATCTCTGTTAGCGTGCAGGAGGTGGACAAAATGCTAACTGAGCAGTTTATCCGTGGGCTACGGTCACCAGATGACAGCAGAACTGTGCGCTGGTGGTCCCTAGGTCACCCGGATGTAGACTTTAATACTGTAAAGGACATGGCTATCAAGGGGCTGTAACCCCTAGAAACCCCTGATACGGCAGTCCGGCAGTGGCAGAGTGACAACGCTCCAGCACCAGTAACACCAGCTTCCACACCTGTAGCTGAGAACAACATGCAGGCTACAAATATCAGTCGGTTGGACAATCTCTGCTCTGAGGTGCGCCAGCTGAGTAGGAACTTGGGAACAGTCATGGAAGCCCTACAGCTGCAAGCAGAGATCAAGTCATCAGGAAGGATGCAGCTTTCCGACAGCCCAGAGGACGTCACGTGGATGAGAAAATAAGAAGGCTATGTCGCTCCGTAGGAGGACCAACGACCCACAAAGTTCCACAGGAGAGCCCATCTGTCGACGCTGCAGCAAGGCCGGCCATATCGCCAGGCATTGTCCTTTAAACAAGGAACCCCTGGGGCAGGGGGCCAAACCCCAGGAGTAGACCGACCAGTGGGGAGGGTGGGGTTAAGAGAGAGAAGGGGCTAACTGTGGTAGAAAATTATCCTAATGACAGAGATCCATATATCATTCTTAGTACTAATGTCGTTAGCAAATATTTTAATGAAGTGTTGTTCTTACTCCAACAGATTGTGGACACTGCCAAATCCCCGCAGCAGGGGGTTCTTCAGACAGAGATCAGAGCTTTCCTGCTTCCACAACAGGTAAATATGACCAGGGGTGAAATTGGTAGTGCACGGGTGACAGACCCAATTCCCATTGTTGTACCCCCGATGAGTGAAATGATGATCTGGTGACGAGCAGCTATAGGCCTAAGGGAGCAGGACTACCAGGCGATAGTAGAGCCCATCAGGACAGAACACAGGCCTACACTCTTGACTGCCAGGGGTGAAGTTGATGTATGCAACTGAAGTGTACCCATCCGCATCTTAAATTGTGGGGAGGACGATGTCAAGCTGCCTAGGTATTCTGCCATTGCTGAGCTGTACATTGTGCATAACAACGCTATACAAGCAGTGGAACCCTTGACTCCACCAGTCTCAGTGGATGATAACAATTCCAAGGGGCAGCTGGAGGACTGGTGTAAACAGCTCCATGTTGGGACTGACTCCACTCTTGAACATAAGAAGCATGGTGTCTATCGGGTAGTCCAGGAGTATGAACAGGTATTCAAGTAAGCATCCATTCGATTTTGGTAGGATTAAAGGGGTACACCATCATATACCCACAAGTACACATCCACTAATCAAAGAGCGATACAGACCTATTCCATCAGCTCATTATCAGCATGCCAAAGAGATGTTGCAGGACATAAAGGACGCAGGGGTCATAAGAGATAGTTGCAGTCCCTGGGCAGCTCCACTAGTTCTGGTCAAAAAGAAGGATGGCAGCATGAGAATCTGTGTTGACTAAAGGCAGATAAATCGCATAACACATAAAGATGCCTACCCGTTACCCTGCATAGAACTGTCACTTGCTCCATTAAAGTCTGCTAATTACTTTTTAACCCTTGATCTCACTAGTGATATTGGCAGGTCTCTTTTGCAGAAGAAGACCGGGAGAAGACGGCATTTACTACATCCATGGGTCTTTGTCAATTTAACAGCATGCCATTATACTATGTAATGCACCCGAAACATTCCAGAGATTGATGGAGTGTTGCGTGGGGCATCAAAACTTTGAGATTGTATTACTCTACCTAGATGATGTCATAGTGTACTCTAAAACCTATGAGGAACATCTGAAACACCTGGCAGAGGTATTTGAAGCATTAGCCAAGTATGGGATGAAGTTGAAGCCATCCAAATGCCATCTACTAAAGCCAAAGGCCCAGTATCTAGGTCATGTGGTCAGTTCAGAAGGAGTGGCACCAGACCCGGATAAGGTAACCATAATCAGAGAATGGCCAGAACCAAGAAGCATCAGAGAGGTACGTCAGTTCCTGGGACTGGTGGGATACTACAGGAGATTTATCAAGGAGTACACTTATAAAGTAGCCCCCTTACAAAATCTCCTGGTAGGTCAGCCCAAGAAAGGCAAGTCCAGAGGTCCTCCATTCAAGTGGGGAAAGGAACAAGAAGAGTCCTTCAACCAAATGAAAGAGGCCCTGACTATTGAAGAGATCCTGACTTACCCTGACTACAACCAACCGTTTCTGCTGTACACTGATGCCAGCAAAGTGGGGTTAGGAGCTGTCTTAGCACAGAAGCAGAATGACAAAGAAAGAGTGATTGCCTATGTCAGCAGGAAGCATCGCCCTACAGAAAGGAACCCTGAGAACCACAGTTCGTTCAAGCTGGAGTTCTTTGCCTGGCCATCACAGAACGGTTCAAGCATTACCTGACATCTTCAAACTTCACCGCCTTCATGGATAATAATCCTTTAAAATACTTGGAAACTGCAAAGTTAGGTGCCATGTAACAACGCTGGATGGCCAGATTGCCAAATTACCAGTTTAACATCAAGTACTGGGCTGGCCATAACAATGCCAATGCTGATGCCTTATCAAGGAGGCCTCACCTGTCAGATGTGGGAGAAGATGTGGATGAGCTAGAAGAAGTAGAGTTATTCGCCTTCCATCGCCACAGGGTATCCCAATGCCAGCAAGCCTCTAGAAGATTCCTGGAGAAAACAGTAAATCCATTACCTCGCTATGGTTGGAAGGAGTCCCAAGACAGTGACCCGGCTATCAGTTTGGTTAAAGGGCTGATAACCCAAGAATCTTCCAGTCTTGCTCCATATGCTCCACCAGAGGCAAACACTTATGGAATGAGAGAAGCAAACTGTTTATCTACCAAGAGAAACGATGCAGACGATACATCAATCCCAAAACTCATGAGATGGTCTGGCAAATAGTGGTACCCAAGAAGGATGTCCAGATAGTGTTGACAACCAAGCAGGACACTTCAGATGGAAAAAGCTCGAGATGCTGTTGAAAGACAGATTCTACTGGGTTGACATGAGAGGATCCATAGAAAGATGGTGTAAGAACTGTGGACCATGCAACTTGAGGAGAAAAGATCAAGAGAGTCAACGAGCACCACTCCAGCCAATTATTACCCCTCAACCGCTTCAATAGTAGCCTTAGATCACGTAAAATGAACACCAAGCAGATCAGGTTACACCTACGCATTGACAATGGTAGACCACTACTCAAGATTCCTGGTAGTTGCTCCAGTAAATGACTTGACAGCTGAAACAGCAGCAAAAAGCTTTCAAACCTACTTCTGTAGACCACACGGGTATCCAGAACAGGTGTTGGCTGATAGAGGTTCTGCATTTGAATTTTGTCATCTATTTGGGTGCAAGAAGATTAGGACCACACCTTACCATCCACAAACAAACGGCATGTGTGAAAAGATGAACAACATAGTTATAGACATGTTGAAGACATTGCACTTGGAAGAAAGGAATCAGTGGCCTGACAAATTGACTGATTTAGTGAACATGTACAACCACATACCAGTGAGTTCCACCAATTGCACACCAGCTTATCTAATGAGAGCACGCCCTGGAAAATTATCAGTTGACTTGGACATGGGAGTCATAGAACCAGATGCAGAAACATCTAATGTAGATTGGAGTACAACTTGCCAAGAACAGTACAAAATGGTACAAGCATGTATAGAAGATGATCTGAAAAAGATTAGAGAAAAACAGAGTACAACAAAAGTGCGCAAGCTGAACAGTTAGTACCTGGAGAACTTGTACTTAAAGAAAAAGAAGACATCATAAACTTGATGATCAGTGGGAGAAAGAGCCTTATACTGTGTTAGACTCCAAATTTGACAACAGCAAAACATGTTTAATCAGTAAGGATGGAGGTAAAACCACTGAACAGTATCAAGAGACCACTTAAAAACTTGTCCAGAACAACTTAGGATACAAGAAGAACAAGAAGAAGGAATACCCTATATATTTCCCAAAGTGAACCAAAAGAAAAAGTGATTTGTACAATACTTGGAGACTTTCCAGGATTGGCCCCAATGTGAGGAAGCAGTCATTGTACCAGTAATCCACTTTTATCAACCTCAAGGACAAAGAATACTGGAAGTAACTTCTAGAGTTCCAGAAGAATCGCCCGTTGTAAGGGAACCAGAGGAACCCTCAATCGGTGAAACTGTCAGACCTGTAGTGAGACTAAGGCCGCGCAGACAGTTACCCAGTTTGCCTATCATACATAGAGCAACACAAAACACATATACACCACCTGAGACAACAACACTACGTAGATCTAGTCGTTCTAACCAGGGTCAGCCTTTCTAGACTGAAGCTAGAGCAGCTCCACCCCTTGAGTCCCAAATTACATGTCAGATTCTGACAATACTCTAACTATACATTCCACCAGCAGATGGTGCTGGAACAATACAAATGAAAAGTGATTTAACAGATTAATTGAATCACACCTTCAGAATATATGAGATAAATTAGTTTCAGATTCATTTAAATCATATAACAATAGTTGAACAGCTTAGGAGTGAGTTGCAGTGTACAGAGGCTACTTAAAGGGACATACACAATCTGGCCTGGGTAACTACATATGCACAAATAGAGAGTGTATACATATACAAAAACATACAAAGTGCAAAAAAGTGTGGACTTGGTTGTAGTATTGGCTAGGTAAAAGAGATTCATTATTCAGAGCATATGCTGAAGGTTGTCTGCCAAAGCTGTTTTAAAAGGCAAGCAATTCAACCTTATGGTTGAGGCCTTTGGGGGTCAGAGTGTCCAATAGAATGTTCCCCACTTATACCGCACAAGGAACTATGTAAAAAATAAAAACAATTCTCAACCTGCTGTTTAATTGTTAATTCTGACTTCCAAAGGTCAAAGTAAGGCTCGGCTCACATTTATCCTATGTTCGATACCGAGTGGTTACATCAGGGTATACATGTAAATCTCTGAAATAAGTTATTCAGACAAAACCCCCAACAGAATATTCCCTATAATGAGGCAGTAAGAGACATTTTAGACTCTCTGTGGTCAATGATCTGACATTGTCCGTATTTTTAAGCGTGCAAGAAAGGGCTGTCAGCCACACTTTTTGAGCACTTCTGACAAGGACAACACTGAACAGAGCCCATACAAGGTCCAGCGTAATTCTGCTACCTCACTGTAGTGAATGGATACAATCTGAATTTTGTGATGCAGAGATTTAGATTGAAACCCCAATGTAGTGCTCATTGTAGAGCATCAGATAAATGTCATAATTTTTTTTTGCAAAATGTTACCAATAAAAGCTCCAACTCGGTCCACAAGAAAAACCAAGTACCCACTCAGGTCCATCACTGCCAATGGAAATACACTAATGAGCAAAGGGTAACAATGTTTTGAACTTTGACTTTCAGGCTCCAAATCTCACCATCCAATACAGCTTGGAGTTTGAGACTACCTTTGTTTTATAAGCAATCATCTTGGTTATCTCATTCTTAAATTTGTCTTGCAACAATTTAGGATGTGATTAGTTATGCAGGTTCTGGTTATGTCACTACATTGTTACTGGTTTTTGCTCCTAAAAAGCTAAATTTACATTTTTATTATTTTGTTAGTATTTTCTAGATCCACCTTTAGCTTTCAACATTAGCTGAATCCTTCTGGGAAAACTCTTGATCCCATTCAAGCATGTCTCGACAGTAATATGATCCCAAATCACTTACACATTCCCAATGTTGGTGCACACTGGTCGACTCACTTGGGTATGGATACAGTTTTCTTTTTCTACTCTATCCAGTATTTAACTGGGTTCAGGTCTGGGGACTGTCCAACACACCTACTTCATTGTCATTGAACTATTCCTTCACCAATCTTGACATATGCTTCGGGTCGTAGTTTTGCTGGAATAGTATGTTGTCCTTTTCATACCCATAGTACTTGAGTGTATGAAGTAATTAATCTTGTAGGATACTCATATATAACTCAGTATTTAGACCACCATTGATCATGGTCAAAAACACAAACGCCTTTTGCTGTGAAACAACCCCATATCATCAGGCTTCCTCCACCAAACTTGACAGTTCCTTAAATTTCTCGATCTGTTACCCCTCTTTCCGTTGTTTCTTGCAAACCCACTTGCACCCAATAGAGCAGGGGTGGGGAACTCCAGTCCTCGAGGGCCGCAATCAGTGCAGGTTTTCACGATTTCCTTAGTATTGCACAGGGATTGGAATCATCACTAGTGCAAGTGATTATGTTATCACCTGGGCAAAACTAAGGAAATCCTTGCGGCCCTCGAGAACTGGAGTTCCCCACCCCTGCAATAGAGCCTTGTCTAGTGACTTTTGTCTCATCGCTCCAGATCACCCATTTCCAAGTTTCTAATGTCCTCTTTTCATATTTTTTTGCAAACGTGAGCAGAGACTTCTTAGGATGATTTTGAAGTCAAAGCTTTTTCACTAGAGATAAGTGAACTTTCCCCGAGCATGTCAGCCAATTTCAAATTTGGCATGAACATTGACAATTCGGAAAATCCGAGCAATTTGCTTGAAAAAAAAAAAAGCAAAGGTGGCTTTGTTCGGGGGAACAGTTTGAAATTTACAAATGGCCCTAAAACTTTCCTTGAACGTTTTAGGCCAAAACACTCACTGGAGGACCTAGTAGCCGAGAACACCCTTAACTGAAGGTTAGGTGAGTTTACAGTCATCTGGTCTACCAATTTCTCTCAACCTGTAGAGAGTAATGGAGATTTAAAAGAAAGTTTTTAGGCTTCCTTGAGTTTTCAGGAGTTGGGACATCTGCAGGCTGTGAATTTTTGGAACAGTGTAAAATATGGCAGCAGCTGTGAAATCCAGGAACCTTAAAATGTCCCTTAAACATATCTTTAAGACAGCTTTAAATTTTTTTACATTATCATTTTTATTTTTTACATTTTTTTTTTGTTTATAGAGCAAGCCTTTATTATTGCAGAGGCTCAGCAGCATGCGAGTTACACTCTACTTCACTTATCTGCTAGCAATTCAGATATAAATAGAATACGTCCATTATAAGCTTAACATACATGATCTTATAGGTCTGTTAACACTCATGAAACACTATAATATGGATATTGCTTCTTGAAAATGTGCAATACCTTTATTTCCTTACATTCCATACGTTTAGAATACAGATTTTTGGCATGGGTACAAGTGTGTTATTATAGCATAAATCTTGGGCCTGTACTTTCATTGCCCACTAGCCTTATTCAACATTCCAGATGAATTGGTGGTGAGCTGAAAATACTATTTTCTTTTTCTCATTTTTCCTCCAAATTTATCAGGCTTCAATAATAAAAACCCCCAATCGCAAACCCTGTGACATGGGGAATAGGTCTTATAAGTCAAATTACTTCTGCAGCCTACCTCATGGAGGGCTTAATGGGGAGCTAGGCAACAAGATTGAGCAAACAATAATATTCTGTAAGCAATAGGGTCCTGGGGCTAGAAGCGGTGGGACCCTAAGCAACGGAAACACGCTTAACTACGAAGGCCGGTGCCATCTCGAGATTGCCATACAAAGCAGCAACACTGTGCTACCATGTGCCTGCAGTCCACAATTTGGAGACCTGATGGATCCACCCCGAGAGATGCCTGCTCTGGAGGAGCTGGTGATCCTCACCACCCTAGGGGCCAAGGGTGATTCAATCAACAGGAGCAGCCTGCAGAGGAGATACTCACATTTGTGAGCTGGAGTACGATTGCGCTCCCTGCATTGGGCTTGATTTGCAGCGAGGTCAAGATACTGTGCTGGTCTAACATGCCTGAAGAGGTCCCACCGGAATGGAGCTCAATGCTTTATTACTCCATCACCCATTACGTTACTCGAGATGCTTGATACTTGATCGAGTATTTTGGTACTCCTTCACCATGCTTGATTCCCCGCCCTTCATGACAGGGCTGCTTGCTGCTCTCTCAAAATTATAAGTGAGGGCCGCATGACGACTCTGGATTTGATGCAGGAGGAGGAGATCAAAAAAATGTATATTGTTTTTTAGGTGGCACGGGTGCATGGGATTACACCAGCAAAAACCTGAACACAACCCTTGATGTGGGAGCTTTTCCCATGTCATTGCGATGGGGAACAGTTGGCCACCTTCTCCCTCTAGTCACCACACTGCCTCTGTGGGCCCTATGAAAACTATTAACCATAGGAAGGATGACACCACCGCTACAGAACCAACCATCAATTTTAAACATACTTTTCAGAACCGGAGAGTTTTGACCTTAAATAATTGCAAGCCAGCCTGCTATATCTCAATGCTTTTTATTTTAATTTATGCACATGATAAAACGCAAGATACACAATGCACCAGTGATAAAAAATCTTATAAACGATCAAGGTTTTCTAGAGACAGGTTAATAGCCAAATACTACTGCCCAGTAATTACAAATGGGATACATTTGTCTCACAAAAGATTAAGCGGTGGGAACCATAAAAATATGTTGGTCCGGACGACTAATTCAAAGGGATTACCCCTCCTGATCTATACTGCTGCATAGATAGTGACTAAGCCATCTACAACTTGCTAGATAGTGGGGCCCGGGTATCCTAAAGTGCATAAACCAGTATAGTCCTTCACCTCCTAATGGCCCACCATCCCATCCCTGGAGTTTCTATGCTTTCCTATTTGGGATGGGACGGTATCCCTTTGAATATTGGGTATTTGAGGTGTGGTATCATAATAATGATTGTGATGACCATTATGGGCACGAATTAGCAAATGAGTATAGCGTGGGTATATTATACCATACCATACCATTTTTTGATTATTTCTATAATAATATTTGCACTATTACAGGCACTTTAGTGGTTTATTAGTAATATTATGTTTTTTTTGGGATTATTTGCACTGGCACTTTATTTATAGCTCAATAATATTCATTAACAGGGATTAATATTAATGTGGGCTGTAGCATTGGTGGAGATAATAGTATTCCCCTATATATGTTGATATTTATGTATATAATTAAGGACAATGGATGTAATACTATGAAGTTATTATTGTCTGGTCAGTTTCTGATATGTTTCCCCGGAGGGAATGTTCTAAATGTTTTAACTTTTTTGTGAATTAATAAGGGATAATTAAATTAAATTATTTGGAGTATGAATCTTTCCTGAGATTGGGAAAAAATATCCGATCTGTTTATGAAAATAGCAATAGTGTGGTTTAAATGGAGCTACAGTTTTTTAAAAAAGAAAAGGGTTACAGGAGGTACAAATACAGTGTTTCCCCCCCAAAAAAAGATAAAATTACATTTATTAATTACATGAACACAAAATGTACACATGAAAAAAAGGAGAAAAAAAAATTGTATATATATATATATATATATATATCTATATATATCTGATCTAGTAAAAACAGAAATAGAACTCACTAACATTGTAGAGTTGTGTGCGCCATAGAATCATCACTACAATATGCGCTATACAGAATTACTGGATGGATGCTGCCAGGCAAGCGAGGCCATGCAGGAAAAATCAAACATATGTTACAACAGCAGATCGAGGGATATGGATAAAAAGAAATGTGTATAAACATGCACAAATATGCACATGAAAAACATGAAATATGTATGTGGCAAAAAAAGTGAAGTGACAATTTGCATAAACAATAATTATGAAATTCTTATGAAATTATCAGTAGAAAAAAGATAGAAGGAGTGTGAATGTAAAAAAATTGAATGTAAATATTTATGTATATATAAATTATGTAAAATTATTAGAATAAAAAGTGCAGGATTAAAATGTAAAATGTAAGAATCTACTATATAATCGTCTAATTCTGTCTGTTTGTCTGTAACGGAAATCCCGCGTCGCTGATTGGTCGTGGGTGGCTGGCGTGACCAATCAGTAATGCAGGATTTCAGAATCAGACGATTATATAGTAGATGGCGGCTGTTAGCGGTGCCGCTACACAGGGCCTGCGTAAGCACCTGGCTCACCCGGGCAAATGGGGGAGGGCCCACTGGGCCCCTGAGCCCCCACATGTCATCCTTGGGGCCCCTGACCACTGCCCCCCACACCATCCTCTGGGCCCCCTTAGCGCTGCCTCGCCCACACCTCTCATATTACCGTCAGTCAGCACCCGGCGCACCTGGGCAAATGCCGGGGCCCAGATGCTGATAGAGGGCCCACTGAGCCCCTGAGTGCCCCCTCATGTCATCCTAGAGGGCCCCTGACTGCTGCCCCCACACGACATCCTCGGGGCTTCCTTAGCGCTGCCTCACCCACCCTCTCTCCATTACCAGCAGTCGTGCTGATCGCAGCCTGTCATGAGTAGTGTGATCCTGCAGCTGGCGCCACGTCTATTTCTTGTGTTGCCGCACAGATAGACACAGTGCCGGCTGCAGCGTCACAATACACATGACAGGCTGCGATCAGCGCAACTGCTGGTAATGGAGAGAGGGGTGGCGAGGCAGCACTAAGGGGCCCCCAAGGCTGAGGTGTGTGGGGGCAGCACTTGGGGGGCCCCAGAGTGCTGCCTCCACACCTCAGCATCAGGGGCCCCTACGGCTGAGGTGTGTGGGGGCAGATCTCAGGGGCCCCTGAGGCTGAGGTGTGGGGGCAGCACTCAGAGGCCCCCAAGGCTGAGGTTTGTGGGGGCAACTCTCAGGGGCCCCTGGAGGTGAGGTGAGGAGGCAGCACTCAGGGGGCCCCCAAGGGTGGGTTGGGGGGCAGTGCTCCGGGGGCCCTGTCAGGGGCAATTTATACCCAGGGGGGAGACACAGCTTACAGGGGAGAGACAGGCGCAGGGGGAGACACATTTTATGGTGGGGGACAGACGCAGGGGGAAGATAGCGTACAGGTGGAGACAGGTGCAGTGGAGAGACACACAGCTCATAGGGGGGAGACAGGCGCGCAGGAGGAGATAGGTGCGCAGGGCGGACATAGTGCACAGGAAGGAGACAGACGCAGGAGGAGACAGGTGTAGGGGAGAGACACAGCGCATAGGGAGACGAACAAGCACAGGTAAGAGACAGGCTCAAGGGAGAGGCAGAGACAGCACACAGGGGAGAGATACTGCACAGAGAGAGGAGAGACTGTACAAGCGGAGAGACATGCACAGAGAGAAGAGAGATAATGCACAAGGGGTGACAGGCACAGAGAGGGGAGAGACTGCGCACAGGATGGGACAGACAGACAATGGGGGGGAGAGACAGCATGGTAGAGATTGAATTTGCGAGGGATATATAGATATCTACTATATAATCTCAATATTTGCAGATGACACTAAACTCTGCAGGGTAATCAATACAGAGGAGGACAATTTTATATTACAGGAGGATTTATGTAAACTAGAAGCTTGGGCTGATAAATGGCAAATGAGCTTTAATGGGGATAAATGTAAAGTAATGCACTTGGGCAGAGGAAACAAAAGGTATAATTATGTGCTTAATTGTAAAACACTGGGCAAAACTGTCACTGAAAAAGACCTGGGTGTATGGGTAGATGACAAACTCACATTTAGTGGCCAGTGTCAGGCAGCTGCTGCAAAGGCAAATAAAATAATGGGATGCATTAAAAGAGGCATAGATGCTCATGAGGAGAACATAATTTTACCTCTATACAAGTCACTAGTGCGACCACACTTAGAATACTGTTTACAATTCTGGTCTCCGGTGTATAAGAAAGACATAGCTGAACTAGAGCGGGTCCAGAGAAGAGCGACAAAAGTCATTAGAGGACTAAGGGGTCTGCAATACCAAGACAGGTTATTAAACTTGGGGTTATTTAGCTTGGAAAAACGAAGGCTTAGGGGTGATCTTATAATAATGTATGAATATATGAGGGGACAGTACAGAGAACTTTCTAATGATCTCTTTACTCTTAGGCCTGAGACGGGGACAAGGGGGCATCCTCTACGTCTGGAGGAAAGAAGGTTTAATCATAATCACAGACGTGGATTCTTTACTGTAAGAGCAGTGAGACTATGGAACTCTCTGCCACATGATGTTGTAATGAGTGAGTCACTACTAACATTTAAGAAGGGCCTGGATGCCTTTCTTGAAAATTATAATATTACCAGTTATATATGTGGCACCCCAAGGGTTAATATGCCACAGAAACAACACAGGTTTAATCCCCACACAACACTACACTAGAAAGTGGGAGGAGCTTAGCTGACACCTGCACTAGTGGGAGGAGCTAAAGTTGTTTACCACAAAACAAGAGTGACAGTTAGTCAGTCTGGAGTTGAGCCTAGTCTGGAGCAGGAGCAGAGCCAAGTGTCAGTGGAGGTCCTGAGAGGTCTGAGGAAAGGAGACAGATTAACAGAGGAACATACCCGGGATAAAGAGTTACCCCAAAAGCTTGATCCCGGGGGGGACGCTTAAGACGGATACCGGATCCGAGGCTGTGCCTGAGACAGACAGGACAGTAAACACCGGCATAGTGAAGGTCCACCATCTTCACCACACCATAGCAAAGCAACACGAAGGAGTCAGAGACACAGAGGACTCAAGTTGCCCAGCATATTGGTACCCGTGAGCATAGACAGGGCCGGCAGTATAGCTACAAGCAGCAGGGCCACACACAGCGTTTAAGTAGGAAGCCAAGGACCCGGTCAAGGTGAGAGCAACCTGGTACAGACTCCGTGGACAATACTGTGTAATACCATCTGCCAGTAAAGACTTGAAGAACAACAGAAACCGTGAGTGTGTGTGTCATCCTTATGCTGAAGCCCCACTTGCCCTCATAGACTGCCATTGCCTCTACTCTTATCATCTCTATTGCTACTCCTACTTTCCTGCAGCATCAATAATATCCTCACAGACTTTAACTACCTCTACCACTGCCCCGGGGAACCCAGTTCTGCCCACAGGAACTATTCCATCCAAGCTGCTAACCCATCATCCCCGGAGGTTCTGCAGCAGCGGCGGCCCCATTACTGGCCGCATATAGTGGGTGGCGTCACGAGTGACAAATCCCCTGTAAATAACCCCCCATTTTATTGTGCGGGCCCGGGACACGGTCCGGACCAGGACCGCCGTGACATCCCCCAGCAGCACCCCGGTCCGGCACCGAGTGCCCCGTCCCAGTGGGCTCCACAACCTGGCGTCACGAACAGGATCTACCGTGCCCGGTATCGGGCATTGTGTGCCGTGATTAGTGACTGTTTTGGATCTGCCGCCATTGCTGGGCACGCGCAAGCTGAATTGTAACTGCGCCACAGAGATTGAACATTTCAGAATCCGCCATTGCAGAGCGCGCGACGCGCGGGAAGAAAAACCGCTCACCGCTCTGACGTCATCCGGAAGGGAAGAGAATCCCTGGTGCGCAGCGGAACCTTTGTTAGACATCCGGACGGAAGCGGAAGACGGAGGGCGGACCTTAACTAAGGGGGCCCAAGATGTCGCAGCCCAATGCACAAGGCGGAGACGGAGCAGCCGGTGGAGCTGCAGTACCCGGCGGTGCAGTGGCGCAAGGAACAGCACCAATAATGCCGTTCCTGATGCCGTATACTCCAGGGGCAATGTGGCTGCCCCAATACTCCGGTGAGCCTAATACTTTAACTGACTTTATGCAAAAGATAAAAGAGTATTATGTGATGTACCCCCTCACTGAAGCCCAGCGTGTAGGAATGATAATAGGACAGTTAACAGGCAATGCACGGTGTGAGGCTGCGTCCTGGCTGGACACAGATAAGGACACTGTAGAGCATCTAGCAGCTAGACTGAAAGCAACGTTTGAATCTTCTGCTGATACTCGGGCTAAGATGAGGTTCTTTGCATGCCACCAGAAACCTAAACAGAGTGCTAGAGACTTTGTCTTGAACCTGCAGGAAGCACTCAGAGCCCTTAAGCTGGCAGAACCTGCTTTAGCCCCGGGAGCTGATAAAATGCTATTTGACCAATTCATAGAGGGCCTCATTCCCCTTCCCATCGAGGACAGTTAAGCATGATACTGCTGCAGAACCCTGACATGACATTTACTGAGCTGAAAAATAGAGCTATCCGTTTGCAGCAGCTGGAAGAGCCACAGGAGCTACCCACTGTTCTGGACATTGCAGCAGCACCTCGGCAGCCGGCAGTGCCAGCGACATCTGCCATGTCAGCAACTGCTGCTGAGACTGGGGAACTAATTTCTAATGCCGCAATCAATCAAAAGCTAGATGCCCTGACAGACACCGTGATCTCCATGGCCAAGGTCATTAAGGAACTGCGAGAGTCAAGACCTGCACCCAAGATTGAGTCGGCGACCAGCAAAGAGGATGTTCCGTGGATGAGGCCCAGAAGATACCCAGCAGCAAGAGGACGACCCAGCGATCGCTATCAACCAGATGGACAGCCCATTTGCCGTCGTTGCCAGAAACCAGGCCATCTTGCTCGTGAGTGTCCTTTAAACGACAATTCCCTGGGCAGGCGGGCCGCTCTCCAGGAATGAACACTCGAGGCCCCTCAGCCTGGTATGACAGATTCGTGGGAGGAAAACCGGTGATCCCTATTGTGTTGAACGGCATCCCCTTTAGTGCCTTGCTGGATACTGGATCCCAAATAACATCTATTCCGCATGTTCTATATAAAAGGTACTGGGGTGATTCAGACATTACTAATGCACCAGATGGCTTTAACTTTGAAGTATTGGCTGGTAATGGACTGGTAATACCAAAGGTTGGATTTAGAGAGATGAATATTCAGGTTGGGAAGGTAGAATTGCAGAACCAGGGTATTATAATCGTAGATGTTAACTGGCAAGACCGTGAACCCGTGATGCTGGTAGGAATGAATGTCATTGAGAAATGTTTTTCCAAAGTGTTAAGTGTTTTTTGCAGCAAATCGCCGAGACTGCCGGAACAGGACAACAGAGGCTTTTGCACAAAGAGATCAAAGCCCTGATGTTGAAGCAACAGGTAGAAA
Organism: Allobates femoralis; assembly: GCA_033576535.1. Classification (NCBI taxonomy): domain Eukaryota; kingdom Metazoa; phylum Chordata; class Amphibia; order Anura; family Aromobatidae; genus Allobates; species Allobates femoralis. The sequence continues at coordinate 481,344,729 of JARQOC010000002.1, forward strand.
TCTCCGGAGGTGAGATCGGCAGTGTACGAGTAAGTGACCCAATACCCATTGTAATTCCTCCCAAAACTGAAATGTTGGTATGGTGTAGAGCCGCAATAGGCATCAAGGGGCAAAACTATCAAGCCCTGGTAGAACCCGTGTACTCAGATAGCAGACCCACCATACTCACTGCTAGAGGAGTAGTTGACGTACACAGGGGAAGAGTGCCATTACGCCTGTTGAACTGCGGAGAAGATGAGGTCACATTATCAAAGTATGCTACCATGGCTAAATTGTACACGGTTGATAATAATAACATCACAGCCGCCGAGCCCTTGAACCCTTCATGTCAGGCGGATGACAATGGCTCAGAGGAGAAGCTGGAGGATTGGTGCCAAAAGTTGCATGTAAGTACCAGTTCTACACCTCCCCGTCACAAGCATGGAGTATACCGGGTAGTGAAAGAATACGAACAGATATTCAGTAAACACCCGTTAGACTTTGGGCAAATCAAAGGGGTAGAGCACACTATACCCACAGGTGACCATCAGCCTATAAAAGAGAGGTATAGACCCTTACCACCAGCTCACTACCAAACCACCAAAGATATGCTCAGAGAGATGAAATCTGCAGGGGTAATAAGAGACAGTTGTAGCCCCTGGGCAGCACCTCTAGTGTTAGTTAAAAAGAAGGACGGAACCATGAGAATGTGCGTAGATTACCGGCAGATTAATCGCATCACACATAAGGACGCATACCCATTACCTAGGATTGAGGAGTCATTCGCTGCACTAAAATCTGCTAACTACTTTTCCACCCTTGATCTGACTAGTGGGTACTGGCAGGTTCCTGTGGCCGAGGCCGACAAGGAGAAGACAGCGTTTACTACGCCGATGGGCCTGTGTGAGTTTAATTGTATGCCGTTCGGACTCTGCAACGCATCCGGGACCTTCCAACGTCTGATGGAGAGCTGCCTCGGGCACAAGAACTTTGAAACTGTCCTCCTGTACCTGGATGACGTCATAGTCTACTCGAAGACGTATGAGCAACATCTACAAGACCTAGCGGAAGTGTTCGAAGCTTTGTCCAAGTATGGCATGAAGATCAAGCGATCCAAGTGTCACCTTCTCAAACCAAAGGTACAATACCTGGGACATGTCGTGAGTTCAGAGGGAGTAGCACCGGATCCTGATAAAGTCATAGTGATAAGGGATTGGCCAAGACCTACGAACGTGAAAGAAGTGAGGCAATTCCTGGGCCTGGTAGGCTATTATAGAACATTCATCCGAGGATTCACGAAGCTAGCAGCTCCTCTGCAAGACATTCTGGTAGGACGATCAAAGAAGACTTCAAACTATAATTTCTTGACACGGTGGGATGAGGAGAGAGAAGATTCTTTCAATAAGCTAAAAAGTGCACTGACGGGAGAAGAGATCCTGGCATACCCTGATTACCATCAACCATTCATTCTTTACACGGATGCCAGCAACGTGGGACTGGGAGCAGTATTGTCGCAGAAGCAAGGAGGCAAAGAGAGAGTTATCGCCTTTGCAAGCAGGAAGCTCCGGCCTACAGAACGAAATCCCGAGAACTACAGCTCCTTCAAGTTAGAACTACTGGCAGTAGTTTGGGCTGTGACTGAACGCTTTAAACATTACTTGGCAGGTGCAGAATTCACCATCTACACGGATAACAACCCTTTGACTCACCTGGACACAGCAAAATTAGGAGCTCTGGAGCAGCGATGGATAGCCCGGCTATCTAATTACAACTTTGTCATCAAATACAGAGCAGGCCTCAAGAACGGGAACGCAGATGCCTTATCCCGGATGCCACACCTGAGAGATGTGGAAGAGGAACCGGAAGAGTTGGAAGAGATTGAACTACCGGCCTTTCATCGTTCAAAGGTAGAAGATTATCAAACCGGCATCTACCAAAGAGAACAAAAAGTAAATCTTAACCCGTTAAGACACTATGAATGGGCCGAAACCCAAGATACTGATCCAGCTGTGAAGCTAGTGAAAGAACTACTTACGCGACAAGGTGCATACCCGGATCAGAATGCCCCAGCTGAGACCATACAGCTCTGGAAAGAGAGAGGCAAGTTGTTTCTGAACCAAGGGAAGCTCTGTAGACGATTTACCAATCCCAAGACGCATGAACTGGTCTGGCAGATAATCGTGCCCAAGCGAGACACCCAAATGGTCTTAGAAGCTTATCATGATAACGCAGGTCATTTCGGATGGAAGAAGTTAGAAGCAATCCTAAGAGACAGATTCTATTGGGTTGGCATGAGAAAATCCATTGAAATATGGTGCAGAAGATGTGCCGCATGCAACCTCAGAAGGAAAGATCTACAGAAAGCTCCGCTTCAACCAATAGTAACCAAGCAGCCACTCGAGCTAGTTGCATTAGACCACGTCAAGTTGTCACCAAGCCGGTCAGGCTATGGCTATGCCTTAACCATCGTGGACCATTACTCGCGCTTCTTAGTGGTGGTACCAGTCAAAGATCTGACAGCGAAGACGGCAGCAAAAGCATTTCAGACGCATTTCTGTAGACCACATGGTTACCCAGAACAAGTCCTTGCAGACCAAGGTCCAGCTTTTGAATCAGAACTATTCAAGGAATTCTGCGATATGTACGGTTGTAACAAGATTCGCACAACAACGTATCATCCCCAAACAAATGGTCTATGCGAGAAGATGAATCATATCGTAATTGAACTGTTAAAGACCTTACCAGAATCAGAAAGAAACCAGTGGCCAGATAAATTACCTGATTTGGTAGACTTATACAACCATGTTCCCGTGAGTTCTACAAACTGCACTCCAACTTATCTTATGCGTGCAAGACCCGGTAAGCTACCAATTGATCTAGAAATGGGAATTGAAAAACCAGATACAGAAATAGAAGAAGAAACAGATTGGGATACCAAACGTCAGAAACAGTATCAACAAGTGCAAGAATGCGTAGAAAGAAACCTACAACAAGCAAGAGCAAGACAAGAGAAGACCTTTAACAAACATGCTCAAGCAATGCCATTACAAGAAGGTGATCAAGTTCTCAAGAGAAAGAGACGCACTGACAAACTGGATAATCAGTGGGAAACCGTCCCATACACAGTCTTACCATCTAACCTAGACAATGTTAAAACCTGTTTGATAAGCAAAGATGAAGGAAAAACGTCACAAGTCGTATCTCGTGATCAGCTAAAATTGTGCCCTGAAACACTGAAGACACCTGAAGTAATAGAACCCGTACAGGTCCAACCTATTAAAGAAAAAGAAGAAGTTTTCCACACGGTACTAGGAGATTTTCCTAAAACATGGCCAAATTACCATGGAGCAGTTGTCGTACCAATGATTGCATTCCCTTCAATGGTGGAACCAACACCAGAACCCGTGTTACCTGAAGAAGTCCCAAGACCTGAAGAACTGGAAGTAGAACCATTAGAGGAAGAACAAATTCCTGGTCCCAGTGAGCTTGCCAGTCCTACAGTCAGATCTTCATCTAACATAGTACCAAACACTACAAATAGGTACATGCCTACCAGCACCAATAGGCTACATGCAAGTAGTACACCCGTTTTACGCAGATTCGAGCGTAGTACCAGAGGGCAGTTACCAGCTAGGTACAGGGATTAAAAGGTCAAATTAACTGTAAGATGTAAATATGTTTGTGTTAATATTAAATTGAACCCGGTAAACAAATGTACATAGTTAATGCAACGTTAAAAAGCCCAGTACCTACAGAGACTATCCTGTATGAACTTCTTGCATATTCTTCAAACTTTTCCCTTTTATTTTATATTTTATGGACCATACTACCACGGACTGGTTGTGGTATAAATATTCTTGTATAAATATTCATCAGCCCGGAGGCAAAAGACTAACCCCCCGGAAAGACTGCTTTTTGAATTTTCGGACTGTTTTTGAACTTTAGTGATTTTTGTGATTTTACTTTTAAGTCTTTGTAAATATTAATTGCATTAATTGTTTATTCTTTATTGTTCCACAGTCCCGGAGTACTGTCTTTAACTAAGGGGGAATGTGGCACCCCAAGGGTTAATATGCCACAGAAACAACACAGGTTTAATCCCCACACAACACTACACTAGAAAGTGGGAGGAGCTTAGCTGGCACCTGCACTAGTGGGAGGAGCTAAAGTTGTTTACCACAAAACAAGAGTGGCAGTTAGTCAGTCTGGAGTTGAGTCTAGTCTGGAGCAGGAGCAGAGCCAAGTGTCAGTGGAGGTCCTGAGAGGTCTGAAGAAAGGAGACAGATTAACAGAGGAACATACCCGGGATAAAGAGTTACCCCAAAAGCTTGATCCCGGGGGGGACGCTTAAGACGGATACCAGATCCGAGGCTGTGCCTGAGACAGACAGGACAGTAAACACCGGCATAGTGAAGGTCCACCATCTTCACCACACCATAGCAAAGCAACACGAAGGAGTCAGAGACACAGAGGACTCAAGTTTCCCAGCATATTGGTACCCGTGAGCAGAGACAGGGCCGGCAGTATAGCTACAAGCAGCAGCAGGGCCACACACAGCGTTTAAGTAGGAAGCCAAGGACCCGGTCAGGGTGAGAGCAACCTGGTACAGACTCCGTGGACAATACTGTGTAATACCATCTGCCAGTAAAGACTTGAAAACCGTGACTGTGTGTGTCATCCTTATGCTGAAGCCCCACTTGCCCTCATAGACTGCCATTGCCTCTACTCTTATCATCTCTATTGCTACTCCTACTTTCCTGCAGCATCAATAACATCCTCACAGACTTTAACTACCTCTACCACTGCCCCGGGGAACCCAGTTCTGCCCACAGGAACTATTCCATCCAAGCTGCTAACCCATCATCCCCGGAGGTTCTGCAGCATTGGCGGCCCCATTACTGGCCGCATATAGTGGGTTGCGTCACGAGTGACAAAACCCCTGTAAATAACCCCCCATTTTATTGTGTGGGCCCGGGACACGGTCCGGACCAGGACCGCCGTGACATCCCCCAGCAGCACCCCGGTCCGGCACCGAGTGCCCGTCCCAGTGGCCTCCACATATATACTAGATTCTTTGATAGGGCGTTGATCCAGGGAACTAGTCTGATTGCCATATCTGGAGTCAGGAAGGAATTTTTTTCCCCAATGTGGAGCTTAGTGTTGCCACATGTTTTTTTTTTTGCCTTCCTCTGGATCAACATGTTAGGCTATGGGTTGAACTAGATGGACTTAAAGTCTTCCTTCAACCTTAAAAACCATGTTACTATGTTACTATAATCATCTAATTCTGTCTGTTTGTCTGTAACGGAAATCCTGCGTCGTTGATTGGTCACGGGCGCCCGCCCGTGACCAATCAGCGACAGGCGCAGTCCGGCTGCAAAGTGGCGTGGGATTTGAACCACGCATGCCACCACTACCATTGGGTAGCCGCTGATCTGACGTAGCCGGGAGATGACTGGCGCTAGCCGGTCATCTCTCGGCAGCTTGCAGCAGAGGTACCCCGACCGCCATATTGGAAGACCCAAATTATGGGAATTCCAATATGGAGGCGGGGATTCAAATCCCCTGCCAAGACAACGACCAACGACCTCAATACTACACCCTAGAGTGACAGGGTCCCAGCGACCGCCATATCATTGCTGCATCGCTGTTGAGATCTGACTGTTTGACATCTCACCAGCAATCACGTAGTGACGCTCCAACGATCCCTACCAGGTCATATCGTTTGTTAGGATCGCTGGAGCGTCGTCAAGTGTGACGGCACCTTACTGATCAGTCATTGCATTATTCTTAAATCTTTATAAATAAACTACATACATATCCTAGAATACCCAATGCGTTAGAATCGGGCCACCATCTATAAAATAAAAATGCATGTGAGAAAAAGTATGGAAATAGAATGTACATAAATGTATACATATGTATGTGTAAATAATGATGTACATATTTGGGAATAAAAACTAAAATAATAAAACCATTGAGGTGTAAAATTATTAAGAAAGAAAGTTAATTTTATTACAAGGGAGAATAAATATCATATATGACATATATCATTATATGAAGTAGGTGTGGGAAAGTTTATACACTGTTCTTTATGAATGCTCCCTTAGTCTACGTCATCTTGAACGCCGGTGACCCCAACACTCAGGGGCATAACTACAATAGGTTCAGGGGTTGCGATCGCACCCGGGCCCTGCAGCCTAGGGGGCCCCGAAAGTCCCTTTGGCCCATAGAAAAAGACTAATACTATTAAAGATTTGCAATTATTGGGGGCCCCGCTGGAGCTTTCGCATCGGATCCCCTGGGCCTGAAGGTACGCCACTGCCAACACTGCATCTCTGTGCACCACTGTATAAATCACAGCACCGTCTTAAAGTTCACCCCCTATATGATTCTTCAGGTTGCAATAAAGACGCATTTAGTAAGGCCAGTCATCGGGAAACGTTCCCAATTATCAGCATGTGTTAACCGGTCTGCCTTTAGCATGTCAGATCTTGTGGCAGCTGCATACACACTTTCATATAGGTTGTGTATCGTAACCTTTCAAGGTGAGCAAGTTGCTCTTATCATTCCCCCATGTTTAATGGATAACACTCTATTACACTCTTTTCATGCAAAGTTTTACAATTCATTGCAACCTTTTATCTGCCAAAAATAAAATTGCTCTTCCACAGTTGCTCAACCTCAACACGGCCGAGATTGACAACTACATATTTTCCCATGAACTGCCCCTCTGCTATCAAAGAAGGTTTCTGTTTGCGGCAAAGATCACATCTCATTTTATGCATTGTGCCTACTGAATTGATTTCTCAATTTAATCTTTAATCCAACTATAAGGAAATATCAGTTGACTTTTCTAGAGACATTGGACTATATCAATGATGGTACTGAACTAGATTCTTTGGAAGATATAGCACCATTCTTGTGGGAGCACATATGGTCGGGTCTCTCCTGTTCAAAGAGGCAGGTGTTAGTATTTAAAAACCCACTTCCAAATATACTGTGTATTGCACTTTACTATAGCTCCTTAATATTAATGCATTTCATTAATTTCGTAGCATCTTAAATTAAGTCCAATAAAAAGATTCCTTGCGGGGCACCACAGCTGTCTCCAATGTTGATGATTTGAGGGCTTTTTCCATCCATCCTAAGAAAATCCGATTGAGGCATTACATAATTTATATATATGAGACATTGGCATTTTACTATTAAGCTCCATCTGTCATTGTTTAATTATCAATGTCTATGAATTACTCTTTCAGTGAATGGATTTTAATTAAAACTATGCAATCCAGACACTTATACACAATTGCTTAATAGATTTTTGAATGCTTATAAGCAATATATTTAACAATTTTCAGGGTAATGGCTATGAGAAGCTGGGCCACATTAAGAGTCTTAATATGATTATGTCTCCCAAATCTGGCAGATTAAACATGAGTTGAGGTAGGACTATGTACTGCATAAATTCTAGAAACTATTGTTGGTTGACAGTCCTGACCTTTGGGACCATGTGTAATTATTATTGCAGAGGCAGTCAATGGAAAAATTAGCGTTTCTCATTTTAGAACTTCAGTCTTCTGAGTTCATATTAGGATTTCATCATGTTTGTCAACGGCAAATAAATAAATATGGCACTTTGGTTATTACCTTTAAACTAAATATTTATTGCGACCACAATATTTATTAGAAATACAAGGAGTCGAATTCAGGCAATGAATTTCATTCCAGACTTATGTATTCAATCAATATTTTGCATTATTCTCTATTTAATTATCTCATAACTTTTAGTTATTCCAGTCTGATAGTTTTCCAATAGAATATAATTAGAGGTACATGCTCATCCTAGTGCTTTCTATTGTTAGAACATTTTGCAAAACTGTTAAAGACTTGGCTATTGACTTTGGGGAACGGGTAATATAATATTGTATATTTAAAGTGCAGCATTACTGTGATTATGCAACATATAGATCACCTAAAGGGATTGTTTTATCTGCAGTTTTGTATCACCTTTAAAGCACAAATCAGCGTTACAGCCACTCGACATTCAGGGAGTTATGGCCGCTTTATATGTCCCGATATCGTTGTCCAACAACGATAAAAAGTCACGTGGTTCGTGCGTTGGCGCCGATATAGTTCGTGCGTTGTGTGGTGTAAATGACCAATTAGATGCAAGAACGATGCCAAAACGATATCGGGGAAGAATTGTGCAGGCTCTCCAACTGGCCGATATTGGATGGACGATCTGGCAGGATCGTGCTGTGTGACAGGCCAACAACGATTTGGAGCGCAACTTCCCCTATTCACTCCCATGTTAAATTTTCGTTCCCTGGGTCGCTTGTACAAGGGGGCGTATACATCGCAGTTGTGTTGCCTGCCGATATCTCCCTGTGTGACAGCTCCTATGCGATCTTGGATTCCTGCCAAAAATGTGCGCTTCTGTGCCGTTGTATCCAATATCGGGACGTGTAAAACGGCCATTAGGCCACAGTGATGGCTACACAGTGCTCAACATAAATGAATACACAGCGTTGGACTCAAGTACCTGGGACACACCATGATCGAAGAGTTGAGTATGCCAGATCCCTCCTCGACTCCCCCCCAGACCGCGTCTGAATGGGCCCGTGAACACCGGCATCGGTTAAGGGTGGTTCATCGGGTGGTGGGTGACCGACTCAGGTGACTCACCGGACAAACACCCAGTACAAACTGAGCCTTTCTCTCTGGGGACATGGTGTTGGTGAGGACTAAGGGGCAATTGGGCAAGTTGAATGACCGATGGGAGGCAACGCCATATGTGGTCAAAAGAAGGGCGAGTCTTGAAATTCCGGTCTATGAGGTAGAGTCGGTGGGAACTGGGGGACCGACCCGCAATCTTCATCGTAACATGTTACAGTGATGTCGGTTCGAAAACACGGTCCCCATTTCCAGGGAGCCAGAACCTGTTTCTCGGAGGGGTGGGGGGAGAGGGTGATTCATCCAAGTAATACCGAATGTGATGAGCCTTACCCTGTGTCTACCCACCTTTTCCCTGTGGTAAATGTGCCACCATATAGTGAGAATATTGTGCATCCTATGTCTTCTTCTAGGGATGCTGAACAAGGACAGGTGCCTGATCTAGACAATGTGTTGTGGAATCCAGCACCTCAGGAGGGAGAATCCTCATCAGCTTCTCCTGGTGAATGCCCTGATACCTCTGGGACTGGAAATCCAGTGTCTGATCCCAGGAGGTCAACTCGGGCTACGGTGGGAGTACCATCACAGCGCTATGCGCAAGAGGACTTTGAAGGGGGAGGTGTGTCGAGGACGCCAACCTCTAGTGGGGTGGCATGTAGGAGTGTGTGGAAATTTACTTCCTGAATAAAAAGGTGGCGACTATCAGCAGAGGGGGTTGTCATGGAGACAGAGAGAGATTTTTATGACAGACTGTGCTGAGGTAAACTGGTTCCTGAGGTGCTGTGAGAGGAAAGCAGCTGTGGAGAAATCTGTGCCAGATAAAGCTGCGACCGAACTCTGATTAACTCGATAGCAGTACCTCTAGAGGGGACCAAATTGACTTGTTTTATGATAGAAAGCGATTATACTACTGCCAGGAGAGGAGTGCTCCAGAGGAGACAGGTCGGCCATACTGTGAGAGGAAAAGACTGAATCTCTGCTGTGAGACTGCAGGCTTTGGTGTGGTGTCTCCAGGTGAACACACTTTGCCTCCCCAAAAACTACTGAGACTTAAGACCCCCTTCAGACAAGAGAACACAATATTGCTGTTTATTACGTACGTGTTTTTTTTTCTTTTTGGCGCCGAAGACCATTGGGAGGGACTGCGCTAACAGAACTTCCCCAGGCCTGTACAGACTGTAAACTGGACTAAACGTTACCATTAGATAGGGTACCCAGGTATCCAACAGATCAGATATATAAATATGTATGTACATGTACACTGGGTTTATATGTATTGTATGTATAGAGTTGATAGGATTGTAAATCGGTGTGTTATTTCAGTGATTCTCACTAAACTGCATCCATCTGATTTACACCTGTCCTGCTGCTGTGTGTAGTTAATTATCGCTTATTTTTCTGTATAGATTTTAGGTAAATTTACTTTTGGCATTGTCTCCTCACACTGAGGAGGAACATTGAGGTAACACCCTAGCTTGATGCTGGGTGTATGTAAATAATTAATCTATTTCTGGGGAAATAACGTATCTATGCATATTGCTCTAAACTTTCCATCTGTTTCCCCAAGTAAAAGGAAGTACTTTATGTTGCTTCTGCCTCCGTCTCTCTTTCTGTGACTCGCTGGATCTAGTACGGTCCTCTGGTCACTACAATCCCACAATGAACTATGTCTATTCCCGGACCTTTAAGGTTTTACTGTTACTGTTGTGGTGTATTTTGAAGTGACACGGCAAGGATATCAAACTGCTCACATCCTCCACCTCTTTAGAGCCCTCAATATTTCTCACTTGTTCATGTATTCGGACCCGTAATTTTCGTGATGTTAATCCTATAAACATCTTTTGACAGCCATACGTGGCATAATACACCATGTGCGTGCTGTCACAAGAAATATTGTGATTGATGGTAAATATACTCTTTCCATCGCTAGAGGAGAAGTCCATCCCACGTGAGATATTTTTCCAGTCCATACACTGACCACATGGGAAAAACCCTCGTGTGGTCCTTGTAGTACCAAAGATCCTGAGGTTTTTGGGGGCATAGTGAGTCTGCATCAAAAGGTCCTGTAGGTTTTTTGCCTTTCTACTGGTCATTTGGGTTAAGTTGTGAGTACCTCCTTAAGGAATGGTTCTGTCAATAAGACAGACCAGTGTTTCCGCAAGATCTTCCTTATATTGACCCACTCATGGTTGAAGGTCGTTATAAATCTTATAGGATCTTCCTTCTCCGCTTTTCCTCTCATGGAAGTGAGGAGGAGATCATCACGTGAGGTATTTTTGGCTCTATTATATCCAGCCTTTGTCATGTGCCCACAGTACCCTCTCTCCCTAAATCTTTTACTGCGATCTTTGGCTTGTCTCTCAAAGTTTTCCTCAGTGGAACAGACTCACCTCATTCTGAGATATTGTCCAACCAGGATGGCTCTTATGGTGGAAGCATGATGGGCCGATGTTGCATGTAAAAGAGAGTTAACCTCTGTCTCCTTTCTTTGAACATCAGTTTGTAAGAATTTACAATCATTGACCCTCATGCAGATGTCTAAAAATTAAATCGAATTTTGACTCCAATTAAATGAGCGTTTGATATTTAGGTTATTGTCATTGAGTCCCCTCATAAATACATCAAGCTGCTCCAGATTGCCCTGCCAAAAAAATAAACAATCATCGATATAGCTCATCCAGCACTGCACATGGGTAGCGGCCCCCACGCCGCCGCCGGCAAACATGTCCCTCTCCCAATATCCGAGGAACAAGTTTGCGTACAAAGACGCACAGACCGCATCCATGGCAATGCCGCGCTTCTGTAAATAAAACCGGTTTTTAAATACAAAGAAATTGTGATGCAGGACAATGATCAACTCACACAAGTGTCCATCCCGGTAGGAGTTTTCCAGAAAAAAGCGAGCCTCCTCCACACCTGCATTGAGATCTATGCAGGTATAGAGGGATTCCACATCGGCAGTAACTATGTACATGTTAGACTCCACAAAGATCCCATCAACTCTCCGTTCCAGAAACACGCAGCAATGACGCATTTCTGGGCATGGACTCGTGATGTGGCAGGGAGAGTGGGAGCGCCGACATCTGTTCCTGGGGGCGGTGAGACAGATTGATGTCTTCTGCCCTTCACAATATATAAGGTACTACTTGCACAGGGTGATACATCTCCCCTGATGAAGCTGGTAAACTAAAAACACGCGATACGTACATGGGGACTTTCTAACTGAGGGGCCTTTCTCTTCTCTCCCCTGGCTCTGCATAATACTGGCATTATTTTGCACTTTGGTATGGCTTGTTTGTAATGATTATCAATAAGTGTTACTCGTGTACTATTGTAAATATTGTGTAAAATGTACATTGTATATGTGTACTAGACTGTATGTATGTGGGACATGGTCAGTTCCTAAATAGTGGACACAAAATTGTACACTACATGTACATGTACATTGCTGCTGATAAAACATATTGAATTATGTACTTAGTAACCTAGATGTAACTTGGGGAATATGGGCAATACCATTTTGTGCTGCTAGTAATTTTGTCAGGTGTCTATGGTATCCACCGCATCAAAAACGTTTTTGCAAATTATACCATTTTAAGGGTGGCACTTTTGTAGAAATAAAAACTGTTCACATTTAAGCAAAAAAACTCCTTTTGTTCTTTGTTTGTACAGTACATCACAACATGTTTAAGGTGTTTTGGACGGTTAAAACAACATGTATGGTGCTCCTAATGACATCACACCCCTTAACACACAAATTAAAGTAATACCAACATATTTGTGAAGAGAAGCTGTTCCTTAGGTGTGATAGTTTGCCACATTTGGGTATTCTGGTATGTGAGGGCAGCCCGCAGAACGAACAAATGTCATATGTGGGTATGGTCATCATGATATATGCATAACATTTATCAGGATGACAGCGTAAATGACCATACAGCCTATGCACAAGGCCACGAGACGTTATCTGCAGGAGCAGCAGATGGCCCTACGCGGATCGGACACAATTGGGTAGGGAGTGCCATACCACCGGGAAATGACCCAATTAACTGACATCCACATAGTGGTGCTTAGGGACAGGTTGATATTCATTCTGTAGTCAGCTGCACACGTACACAACACTGCGTACTCAGGGGATAGAGGGTCAGCTCATTGCACACATATGTCCATGGGATATATACTCCAATGAGCCCTGATTTGCACACAGCATTTATCTCACAATTGACAAACATTGCAGGCAATTTAAAGGGTAATTTCATTCAAATTGCATGCGTTGCGCGGATTTCACACGGACCACACTTGGATTACAGTCAAACAGCTCTCGGATGTCATCCGAGGAAATGTCAGACAAGTCGCATAGCAGTTGGATGCAAAACGGACCAAAAAACGGAGCCGGCCCCTGAGGTGATAATGGGTGCTGCAGAGTGTGGTACAGCTCCCCACAGGTGGAGCTTTTACCTCAGGGCAGCGGTGATGGAGGAGGATGATGAGAGGGATGAGGAGAGTAGTGGTGGTTGTTCTTACCTCTCCAGTGAGATGCTGCTGATGGTGTTGGAGCCCTCCGGGACCAGCGAGAAGAATGACAGAGACCAGTTCAACTGTAACTCCACTTTACTTGGTATCGGCAGATGTTAAGATGGAACACGGTGCAGCCTGGTTTACCAGGTGTCTGTTACCGGTTCAGGGTCCCCCTTATGGAGTCTCCAGATGTTCCTTCTTAAGTCTTTCGGGGTCTAATCTTATTCTTCTTAACTTCTACCACCCTCGCAGAGCTCTCCCGCCAGTCCCTTGATCTCCCACGGCGGGGAACGGGTGCCCTTTCCCGGATTTAAGAGGAGACCCATCACTCCCCCGACGTCGGTACTCAGGCCGTTACCCCTGTGATCTTGGATCTAATGTGGTCCTGAGGGGTGAGGTACCTTGTGGTGCTGTCAGCTACCCCTTTAGTGATGGGCCTGCAGCTCGTCGGTCTGCAGCCAGAGATAAACATTTGACTGCTACGGCTACCTGCACTGCCGATGCTTCCCCAACGTGACCAGCTGGCTCCAACCAGTCCTGGCCCGTTGCCCTCTGTCCTGGTTCCCCCCGTGAAGGTTGGGGTTCCTCACAGCAGAGTTGCTGTCAGGCTAGTCCTCTCTGACTGCCTTGCCAGCACTAACTGTCTAAACTGAAAACTTTCCCTCCCACTACTCTATCCTAGGCTCCACCCCCACCCTTTTGGGACCTACTAAATTACCGGCCCTAAGTGGTGTGATCCTAGGTGGGTGTAAAAACAGACTCCATAAGGTGAACCTTGAACTGGCAACTTTACAGGGTTAACATATTATTATTAAAGTGCAATACTACCCTGTGGCGCCTAGTCACAGGGGTTCCACACACCCCCTTGGTGAAACACACCTGTCCGCGGGTGTTAAACCAAACCAGGTATAAGTTGACATTTTTCATATGCATAACTATGAACAATACGGGCGTCTCTGCTTAGAAGGCCTGGCTTTACTTATACCACACCCAGGCACTTTCTTTTCCTAACTTGATGTGCACGGGGGCTAATCCAGTTCCTCCACCCTTACGTTCACTACCATCAATAACATATTTACATTTTTATTTGCAATTAAACGAGTAAACTTCAAACATTTATAGCAGTAACTTGTACGCTTACTCAATCTTCCCTTGCGGGAGGTGCATTGCTTTTAATGTTGCGTCTAACTTGGGGTTACAGATTATTATTATTATTATTTTAATATTATTATTATTACTTGAATTCTTTTAATACAATAAATAATAATAAAAAAAATATTTAAAAAATCTGTTTTTTTTTCGTTTTTATCAGACAACTACTAAAAATAATAAAAAAGTAATAAAAAATCATTTTTTTATTGCAAGGCTATGTTCAGACTTTGTTTTTGATCCGTTTTTGGTATGAAAAACGGATCCCTTTCATTGATTCCTAGCAAAGTCAATGAGTTTTCAAGAAATGCTGTTCAGACTGCGTTTTTTACTGTATTGTTTTTTTAAAGAAAACACATCCAGAAAAAGAAGGCGCCTGTCAATTTGGGCGGCATTTTTTCTCTTCCATTTTCTCCATTGACGCCATTCTAATGAATAAAAAATACAAGGATAATCCGTTTTTGCAGCTTTTTTAGTGAGTTTTTGCCTTATTTTTCTACCCAAAAACACTGCACTATTACAGGATGTGATGTCACTGGGAACAGGACCCGGAAAGTCCACCATTTTCTTGTTCCTGTTCCCCTTGTGTGATCAGAAGAAGCAGGATGAGGTGCTACAATCACATGAAAGTAGATGTTAAAAAACTTGTTTCTGTGTTTAATCTTTTACATTTTCGACCTAGGGCTTCACTGTTTTTCTCATTTCTCTTATGTCCCCATTCCCCGGTCATCGGCCACCACTTGTATACGTGCGCCATCCCCCGGTCATTGGCCTCCCGGTATATACATGATCATGAATCCTGCGCTGTGCTGTATCACAGTACAGTCATAACACCTGTAACCTGGGGTTACAGATTATTATTGTTATTATGCTAATATTATTATTATTATTACTTGAATACATAGTAACATAGTTTTTAAGGTTAAAGGAAGACTATAAGTCCATCTAGTTCAACCCATAGCCTAACATGTTGATCCAGAGGAAGGCAAAAAAAAAACATGTGGCAACACTAGCTCCACATTGGGGGAAAAAATTCCTTCCTGACTCCAGATATGGCAATCAGACTAGTTCCCTGGATCAACGCCCTATCAAAGGATCTAGTATATATAACTGGTAATATTATAGTTTTCAAGAAAGGTATCTAGGCCCTTCTTAAATGTTAGTAGTGAGTCACTCATTACAACATCATGTGGCAGAGAGTTCCATAGTCTCACTGCTCTTACAGTAAAGAATCCACGTCTGTGATTATGATTAAACCTTCTTTCCTCCAGACGTAGAGGATGCCCCCTTGTCCGCGTCTCAGGCCTAAGAGTAAAGAGATCATTAAAAAGGTCTCTGTACTGTCCCCTCATATATTTATACATTTACTGGGTTTACCTTGGCTGGACATCAAAATACAGGGAAGCCCATTAGTTTTTTAATCATTTAAATAATTTAATAAAATATGTGGGTTTCATCCTATTTTTGACTGCCAGCTAAAGTAAAACCCAGGCAGCTGGTATTCTCAGCATGATGAGGCCCAGAGTTAATGGGACCCCCAGGCTAAATAATAGCAGCCAGCAGCTGCCCCAGAAATTGGCACAGTTATTAGAAGCGCCAGTTCCTGGTGCTTCATCAGTCTCTTCCCGATGCCCGGGTGCAGTGGCATAGGGGTGATAGAAAGAGTTAATGACAGTTGATTTATCAATCTGGGCTTAATGACAAGTTGTCAATGTCAGGCTTCTATGAGACCCGCCCATCATCAATCCTGTGAGGAAATAGTGAAAAAACAGAGAAAAATCCTTTATTTGAAATAAATCAGACAGACAAACTTCATTTTCCAAATTATTATTACTACACAATCACCCCCCCTCGATGATAATCCACAACGATGGTCCCACGAAGCTCACTCACCTCTGTTACATCAGTCTCTGTAGCGAGGGAACAATAGCGTAGTCTCACTGCAGAATCTGCAATCGTACTGAGTGCTGCGAGGAGTGGTGATGTCCATTCATTAAGTCACTCGGGGCTCCCCTTTGCAGTGAACTCAGAAGCGAGGTCGCCAAAGTTCACTGCCGCAGGGCCTCAGTGACTCAGTGAATGTCATCACCGCTCATGACAGCACTCAGTGTGATTGCAGATTCTGCAAAAGAGGACACGGGAATATTGGAAAGTAATTAAAATTGTTGCCATTGCACTATTGTAAATTTAAGTCAGGGTGTCCATACTCAGACAAAACACTTTCAATAAACTAAATGTGTAAGGGGTCTCCTGATTGTTACACAACAGCAGATGATGACAGCATGTCTTTTTCTTTGTTCCCAAGGAAGATATGCGTATCTCTCTATTAGAGTTATTAATTTTTTGCCACAATTGACAGGTATTCTTTAACATAGTCTTTCATTTTAAAGGAAATAATTGATTTAAATCCCTTGTCCAAATCCCAGTGCTTCGCTACTTCTATTGTTCCATTGCTTTGTAGGTTGGAGGCCACTTTTTGAAATCTCTCCTTGCAGTCCAATGAGGTGCTTCTTTACAATCTTTTCTGGAGGAATTAGCTTTCACCTTTCTCTCCCAGATGCTGCCAAACACAGCTCAGCAGTGTCTAGATCAGCTCCTGAGATGTGATTGGCACTGTTGGGGAAGGAGGGGAGAGAGTGCATACCCCCCCCACCCCCCAACAAGCTGTGTGAAATCTCTGCTTGTAGCCCAGTCTGTTCATACTGTTCTCCGAAAGCATCAAACATGAATATCTCTGCAAAGGAGCAACATAGCGCAAAACAAAAGAAAGCAGCAGAATTAGAAGATATTATGGATTTTTACAAGCCATATGATATATGTCAAATTTTTGACCGACAGGTCTTTGAGTTGAAACAAATTCATTGCATAGAATTTCTTTTAAAATTTTTTTTACATATATCCTGCTTTTTTTTCGGACAATCAAGATGAGTTAAATGAGAAAAACAGGTTATGATCTGTGTCACATGTAATGTTGTTATATCTTCTGTAGTTTGCTTGTTGTCTTCCCTGTTTGCTTTTTCTGCCTAGTAACAGTGATGTAAGATAGAGGAGGAGCTGTGGCAGGAAAAGGGGGAGCTGAGAAAGGGAAGAGGATTCATTAAAGTATGGCCGCTCAACTGAGCAGTTCAGCATATCTGTGTGTGCTTCTGGATTCATCGTCATCTGCACTACAACACTACAATTGGCGACGAGGAAGCGTTCATTCATCAGCTAAAGGTATTTCAGTGCCACAAGATCATCAGTGCTCACCATGGCCTTTCTACCTGCATTCCCAGCTTTTGATGTGCATCAGTCCCAAGCAAACCTAGCAGCATGTTGGGATAAATGGCTGAAGCGCTTTGAGATATTTCTGCAAGCCATGAACATAGCCGATGATACAAGAAAGAAAGCCATTTATTACACTATGTAGGAGAGCAAGTCTATGATATCTTCACTACTCTGCCTAACACAGGGGAGGACAAGGACTTTGAGCTCAGCAAAGCAGCATTGAGCAAACACTTCTCCCCACACAGAAATGCAGCATTTGAAATCTTCAAGTTTAGACAATCAAAGCAATCAGCCACAGAAAGCATTGATGAATATCATGTCCGGCTACGGCACCTTGCAGCTTACTGTGAGTTTACAGACGTAGACAAAGAAATCCAAACGCAGATATTACAAGGATGTGTTTCTTCAAAGTTAAGAAGACAAGCACTCAGAGACCCTACTATGACCCTAGCAAAACTATTAGACACAGCACGTATAAATGATACTGCAGAGAAACAGGCAAAACTCATAGAGAGCAGTGAGCCAGAAGCACCATCTTCTATAGCAAAGCTTACACAGAAACCACAAGTACAGGCGGCAACTTGTTACAACTGCGGTGGGTCGTATCCTCACCAGAACATTTCTCCAGCAAAGGGTGCAACTTGCCATAATTGTGGAAAACGAAACCATTTTGCAAAAGTGTGCAGATCTACACCGCAGCAATCTGCTCGTCCCATAGTACAGTCACAGAAGGTCCAAGCACTGCAGCTTAATGATGAGGCTCAAAGCACTTACTTATTCTCAGTGACTGAGGAAGGATCTCGGGCTGTGCACATGATTAACAATCCAAAACGAGCCATCATCATAAATGGAAATCCAGTGGAAGCCCTGGTGGACACAGGGGCATCAGTCAACGTCATCAGTCATACAATCTATAATCAACTCCTGAATAGACCTGCTCTACAAAATACCAGCCTACAGATTTTCCCTTATGGTTCCACAGCTGCGTTGCCCCTGTGTGGCAAATTTCAGTCAGAACTAACAGCTGAAGGGAAATCCATCACGGACACTTTTTACGTAGTGGAGTGCTCTGCAGATACGCTTCTCAGCTGCAGCAGCGCAGTGTCTCTAGGCCTGGTGAACCTGGTCAACAGCGTTACAGGTTCTTCAGTCCCACATATTATGCAGAGGTACCCCAGTCTCTTAAAGGCCTTGGTAAGCTAAAAGACGTTCAGATAAAGTTACATATTGATCAGTCGATACAGCCCTCCATCCAACCTCACAGGCGCATTCCCTTTCATGTCGGCAAACTTGTGGAGCAAGAATTGCAAGACCTGGAGGCATCTGATGTTATTGAACGGGCTGAAGGCCCAACTCCCTGGGTCTCGCCAATCGTTGTTGCGCCTAAACCAAAACAGCCTGGTAAAATACGGCTCTGTGTGGATATGCGGCATGCCAATCTAGCTATTCAAAGAGAAAGGCACATCACGCCTACTATTGATGACATTCGCACAGATCTGAATGGTGCAAAGGTGTTTTCAAAAATTGATCCCAAATCCGGCTATCATCAACTTGAGTTGCATCCAGACTCCAGGTACATCACAACTTTTAGTACTCATATGGGCCTGCGTAGGTTCCAGAGGTTGAACTTTGGTATCTCATCAGCCGCAGAAATTTTTCAAAATGTTATCAGTCAGGTCCTGTCTGGAATAGCGGGAGTCCTCAACGTCAGTGATGACATTCTCATATACGGAACAACCCAAGAAGAACATGACAGTCGCCTGGAGCAAGTGTTTCAGAGACTGCAAGCCTGCAATCTAACTGTCAATCCATCAAAATGTGAGTTCAACCAAACGTCATTAAATTTTTTTGGATACATCTTTTCAGGACAAGGTGTGTCAGCAGATCCTCAGAAAGTCACTGCCATCAAAACTGCTGGTCAACCTCAAAATGCCTCAGAGGTTCGCAGTTTCTAGGAATGGTCACATACTGTGGACGATTCATACCCGATCTAGCCACTATTTCTGAACCCCTGAGACAACTCACAAAGAAAGATATTCCTTGGTCATGGGGTACTGAGCATCAAGCATCGTTTGACGCGTTGAAGTCCAGCCTAACTGGTGACACTGTCATGGCTTACTTTGACCCATTAAAGTCCACAGAACTGATTGTAGACGCTAGCCCGGTAGGCCTGGGTACAATTCTCACACAAGTGTCCAACAATGGCAACATTCTACAATTTCCTACGCAAGCAAGACATTAACAGATACAGAACAGCGCTACTCACAAACTGAAAGGGAAGCTCTTGCAGTTGTGTGGAGATGCCTTCACTTTCATCTGTACCTCTTCGGACACAAGTTCACAGTCATAAGTGACCACAAACCGCTTGTTCCAATTTTCAACAAACACTCTTCCAAACCCCCTCCACGAATTGAACGCTGGTTGCTCTGCTTACAGAACTACCATCTTCAACTGAGATATGAGGCAGGAGTTGGAAACCCGGCGGACTATTTCTCAAGACACCCAATATCACAACCTACTAAGTTTCAACAGAAAACAGGGTGCACCGCAATGATCTGAATTATATCAAGGGAAGGAGGGGTCGCTCACCGTGCCAAGGTGGACAGATATGCAAGGCGGAGAGAAGACATGGCACATTGAGGGAGCAACACACACACGAGTAGTAGAATAGTGAAAATTGTAACTTTATTAGTGCATTAGACCAAACAAGAATAAAAACAATTAAAACCATGGGGTGCCAATGCAGAACACAACGCTGAACATATGTACAGAATACAATGCTGACAAAACATGAGCAGGATATGACACAATATCGGTGATCACAACAGGTTAGACAAAATACAGGATTGAGTTGTAAGGAGAGACCCGAGGGTGGGGGATGAGAGCAGGTACGAGAAGTACTAGTGCTACTTCACCACAATATTTTACATAAATACGCTTGTTAGCCCAATATAAGGTGTGCAGTGTTATGGGTAACCAAAAATTCAGCAAATCATCCAATGAATAGGAGTCGTTTAGTGGTCCCAAACACAGTGGTCCCTAGGGTGGTCACATATGGATAATAACAAAGATCTTATCCATGAGCTAACTAACCGTATAATTGGTACAAAGACCACCCATATATATATTGGGTACCCCCTATTTTTTGCACATAGTCAAACAGTGTAGGTCACCGTATCCACTGACAGTGGAAGATAAAGTGCATATTACCAGTCCGTAAATTGTCCGAAGTGTCAGCCCGAGGTATGAAGCGAGGTGACTGCAAGGCACCCAGGCCTTGCAGTCACCTCGCTTCATACCTCGGACTGACACTTGAGAAAGCCTCGCTCAGATGGAGGCAAAATGGATAGTGACCTTAGACACCCTCAGTCCCAAGGGATCAATGAGTCTTTATCTTTTCGGTCATACCTGTGAGGCTGGTCGCCACCTTACAATTTGGTCTGCTTCTGTGCTTTTTTGTGCATGTACTCTTCCCACCTATCTTGGGAAAGTTTTTAATTGATTTTAATTTTTATCTTTCTAGCTGCTTCCTCTTTTTGTCTCCTGAATGATGGACATCCAAGTGATCTCACCTAGGCTTCGGTCAACCATTATACAAAGGGACTTATGTCTAATCCTGGAGTGGCGTTAAACCGCGGGATTTGGATTTAGGTCCCTAGAGCCGGGGGGCCTCCATACCCCGTGTGGCCTATCCTATTGTCTGATATAATGTTGTATATGTTTGTACTTGGCTTTTTTCTCTTTGTTATAGTTATAGTATGTCAAATTCATTTGAGGAGTTTCAATGGAGATAAG
>JARQOC010000002.1:481366209-481406111 GCA_033576535.1 Allobates femoralis
ACAAAATCTGCACCAAATCCGCAAGGATAAAAAAAAAAAAACACTATGGGAACAGCACTTCTGAACTGTCAGACTTTGCTGGCTTCAGGATAGGTATGCTGATTTGTCTAAAAAAAAAAATGCAATATGGGCACACAGTCTTGGAGCAGTTTGACTTATCAGGGCTATCTGTGAGCTGTGCTTGTTCAAATATCCCATATTCTGTCTATGAATATATTTTAGAGGTTTGTGCAGTCTACAATACAAGATAGCTGGATGTATTACAGCAGAACTTGTGCTGAGCGCTAAGTCTACCAATACTACTGCCCTGCTCACAAGAACTGTCACGTGAGAGCCAAACCACCAGAAACCCAAGAAGTCTTCTCAAATGAATCTTTTGAGCTATTCAAGAAACATATGTGCACATGACAACTTTAACCCCTTCACCCCCGAGCCTATTTTGACCCTAATGACCAGACCATTTTTGGCAATTCTGACCAGTGTCCCCTTTATGAGGTTATAACTCAGGAACACTTCAACGGATCCTAGCGATTCTGAGATTGTTTTTTCGTGACATATTGAGCTTCATGTTAGTATGAAATTTAGGTCGATAATTTTTGCGTTTATTTGTGAAAAAATGGAAAATTTGGCAAAAAGTTTGAAAATTTAGCAATTTTCATATTTTGAATTTTTATTCTACTAAGCCAGAGAGCTATATGACGGGTCATTCCATGTCAAGTGAACCAATGATTATTACCTCTATATTTTTAATTCTTTTGAGATTTTGTTATTTGATAATAGCATGTCAGACAATGCAAAATGTGAAGAAAAAATTTTTTTTTTAAATGATTTTCAAAGTTCAGAAAAAGTGTGAATTTCGCTGTTGCCTGCCTTTACGTTTCTCCTCATAACTAAAGCTAGGAATAAGATACAGAGACAAAATAAACACCATTCTACTCAGAACTATACAGGCTTTCACCAGATATGTCACAAGAGGATCTTTGTTAATATTTTACCCATGTGATCGCAAGCGCAAAACTTTAAAACGCATTTCCGAAAAATCGGTGCGCTTTAAATATTTCAAAAACTGCCCATGTGTCTGCTTTGCTCTTAGCAACATCTGTACCAAATTTCAAGTTGGGATCGCGATGGGATCATATTTTAAAATATTTTAATATTAATAGCGTCAATGGGTCATTCCATATCAAGTGATCTAAATATGAATATTTTTTTTTACCTGACTTCTTTAGATTTATTTTTTTTTTTTCCTTTATGAAGTACTACTTTAGTTAATTACAAATTAAAAGTTTAGAATTTTTTTCTTTATCAGTTAATTTTTTACAGATTTTTAAAGTTTAAAAAAAGGGTGAATTTTGGCCTGGTATGACTTTACATTTTTTTTATCTTGGGCTAGAAATAAGGAAACAAAATAAACACCATTCTACTCATAACTGTCCAGGCTTTCACCAGATATGTCACAAGAGTATATTTGTTAATTTTAATTTTTTACCCATGCGAACGCAAACGCAACATTTTGAAACGCATTTCCGAAAAAAAGTTTTAATAAAAATTTTTCAAAACTGCCCATGTGTCTTTTATGCTCTTAGCCACATCTGTACTAAATTTCAACTTGGGATCGTGATGGGATCATATTTTAAAATATTTAACTATTATAGTGTCAATTCAAAAATCTTGAATTCAGATCTGTTCAACCTGTGGTCTAAAAGCGTGGGGTCTATATTTATCAAATCCATTATTTTTAGACATTACTGTATTATTTTGATATGTTACAGCTTAGAAGCAGGAGAGGACATATAGTAAAAAGCTTTGTTAGGGCTCAACCTGAGAAAGCACAGGGATAGACAGTGAATGCAGAGCAGATGATAGGCCAGCAGCTCTGTCAATCATGTTAAGCGTCTACCCACTGCATTCAGGAAGTAAGACAGCTCGTTCAGACCTTTCATGTCCTGACATGTCTGGACATCTTCACTCCTGAACAAACAATAGTCTGTACAAAGCCATCAAGGCTGTGTACTAAAATATGGGTGAGTAAATATATTAATAGTTTAATGCTTTTATTATTAAAGGGCCAATACACACAGTGCTATTCTTAGGGATCATCATTCAGAAAAACAGCCCCATTGATTTCTATGGGGTTCACCACATGCAGTGTTTTTGGAAACACTCAAGAGTGAGTAAATCATTGCTTGAACTACTTTTTAATCGCTGCAATAAACGCAGCATTTATCATTTATTTAAAAAAAACTGCCATTTTTTTCACTAGTGATTAAAAAAACTAACGCATATGTGGTAAAAACTTGGTAGAAAAACAAGCAGCCAAAACTGCAGCGTGTATCTGCAGACAGAAAAAACTGCGCGCGCTAGCCCTAAAACTCACTTTATAGTAATACAGTTCTATCTCAAGTGTACTGTAAATCTTTATTTTTATTACCTATCTTCCTTACTTCATATTAACTGTATTTTTCCCACACAGCAATGGCTGCTACTTCTCAAGAAACAGCATTTTATCATAGACACTGTTGCAATCCTTTTGAAAAAATATGAATATGATTGGCGCTGGTGGCTGGCTACTGTACTCTCCAAAGATTGTGAAAATGAAGAAGTAGAATTGACTTTATTGCATCCTTCTGTTCCAGCGCCATCCTTTGTGTATCCAAGAAAGCCAGACATTTTAAAAGTGCACAAAAATCAGATATTAACTCAGGCGGAGCCTAACACCGTGACAGGCCGGACATAATCTTTGACACACAAGGAAATGGCGATTGCTAGTAAGCGTTTATGGACAAGATTACATTTCACCCACTAGAAGGGACAAATTGAGAAAATGCCACTTTAAAAACATACTATTAATTGTTTGATTAGTTCATAATTTATAGAACGATGATTTAACTGCTGTATTATTCTTATTAAACACTTCATAAATCACATGTTTAGTGATAGAATAGAAAACAAATTTATATGTATAAACAGGGGTTAACATTTTTGGTTCTTTTAATCTTGTTTAATCAAACTTGAGGATATGATCACCTTTCTTCTTTTGGTTTGTTCAATACATTCAAGTTGAAAATGCTGAGCGTTGTGTTCTGATGATTAAGATGTATTTATCCTGGCACTTATGGGATTTGTTTTTTGTGTTTCTTTTTTGTTGCATATAAATGTTTTATTCAATAAGTTGTGATAACTCATACAACCATAAAATAAAAAATATATAAATTTGACAGGTCCCAAGTTGAATCTCTGCACAAATATAACCAAGAACACAATCAGTCATTTTTTCACAATTGCCCGTCAATAGTTTGAATTTGATATAAAGAAACATAGTCTTGTAAAATCTCAAATGAAAGCCGTGACCGTTCTGAGTAAAATGATGCCTCTCCCACTTCATTATCTTATTTCTAGCCTGAGATAAAAAAAAATGAAAATAAAATTCACCCTTTTTTTAAACTTTAAAAATCTGTAAAAAATTAACTGATGAAGAAAAAAATTCTAAACTTTTAATTTGTAATTAACTAAAGTTGTACTTCATAAAGAAAAAAGAATAAAAAAAATCTAAAGACGTCAGGTAAAAAAAAATATTCATATTTAGATCACTTGATATAGAATGACCCATTGACGCTATTAATATTAAAATATTTTAAAATATGATCCCATCGCGATCCCAACTTGAAATTTGGTACAGATGTGGCTAAGAGCATAGCAGACACATGGGCAGTTTTTGAAATATTTAAAGCGCGCCGATTTTTCGGAAATGCGTTTTAAAGTTTTGCGCTTGCGATCACATGGGTAAAAAATTAACAAAGATCCTCTTGTGACATATCTGGTGAAAGCCTGCACAGTTCTGAGTAGATTGGTGTTTATTTTGTTTCTCTATCTTATTTCTAGCCCGAGATATGATAGAAAATGTAAAGCCATACCAGGCCAAAATTCACACTTTTTTAAAACTTTAAAAATCTGTAAAAAATTAACTGATAAAGAAAAAAATTCAAAACTTTTTTTTTGTAATTAACTAAAGTTGTTCTTCATATAGAAACAAAATTAAAAAAAATCTGAGGACGTCAGGGAAAAAAAATATTCATTTTTGGATCACTTGACATGGAATGACCCTGACACAAAATAGTTAATAAATATCATTTCCCACATATCTACTTTACATTAGTGCAATTTTGGGAAAAAAAATAATAATTTGTTAGGAAGTTACAAGGGTTCAAAAGTTCATCAGCCATTTCTCATTTTTCCAGCAAAATTTACAAAACCATTTTTTTTTTAGTGACCACATCACATTTGAAGTCCCTTTGAGGGGTGTGTATGACAGAAAACACCCAAAAGCGGCACCATTCCAAGAACTGCATCCCTCAAGCTACTCAAAACCATATTCAAGAAGATTATTAACCCTTCAGCTGCTTCACAGGAACTAAAGCAAAGTGGAGGGAAAAATGGACATTTGAATTTTTCAAACAAAAATTTTTTTTGCCTCAATTCTTTCATTTTCACATGGAGAACACGATAAAATGGATCCTAAAATTTGTTGAGCAATTTCTCCTGAGTACACAGATACCTCATATGTGGTCATAAACCACTGTTTGGGCGCACGGCAGGGCTCAGAAGGGAAGGAGCGCAATTTGACTTTTGGAGCCAATTTTCTATTCAAAAAAGGAGAATTTTGTGTACTCACCGTAAATTCCTTTTCTCTTAGCCAATAATTGGGGAATACAGGACGATGGGTTATGCTATTCTGCCACTAGGAGGCGACACTAAGCAATTAAAGAAGAAGCACAGTGGCTCCTCCCTGCAGTATATAACCCCCTGACTTACACAGTCTAGCCACTTTTGTGCTAAAGCAGTAGGAGTAAAACTACACAAGCCGATAAGGCAACCAGAGAAAAATCATGAAGAGAAAACACCAACTCAATAAGGCCAAAAGGCCCAGGGAGGGTGCTGTGTCTCCCAAATAGAGGCTAAGAGAAAAGGAATTTACGGTGAGTACACAAAATTCTCCTTTTCTCCTTCACCTCATTGGGGGACACAGGATGATGGGACGTCCTAAAGCAGTCCCTGGGTAGGAACAAAAAACATCCCAAACTGAAAAACAGTCTACAGGCTAGCAGCCACTGCCTGCAAGATGCATCTGCCCAGACTCGCATCTGCCGAAGCCTGAGTATGCACTCGATAATGCTTTGTAAAGATGTGCAGACTGGACCAAGTGGCCGTCTTGCACACCTGCTCAGCCGTAGCCTGGTGCCGAATAGCCCAGGAGGCACCCACCGCATGAGTGGAATGAGCACGCAAGTTGCGTAAAGAATACGCTTCCTGAATGGTAAGCTTAATCCATCTGGCAAGCGTAGCCTTCGATGCGGCCATCCCTTTACGATGGCCCCCAGGAAGAATGAACAGTGTGTCCGACTTCCTGAAAGGCGCTGTCCGAGACACATAAATCCGGAGAGCACGGACCAGGTCCAAAGTGTGCAAAGCCCTTTCAAAACGATGTACAGGGGCCAGATAGAAAGATGGAATAATAATATCCTCGTTCAAATGGAAAGTGGACACCACCTTAGGAATGAAGGATGGCACCGGCCGCAGTACCACCTTATCCTGGTGAAAAGAGATAAACTGTGCTTTACAAGAAAGCGCCGCCAGCTCAGACACTCTCCGAATGGAAGTGATCGCCACCAGGAACACCACCTTCTGAGAGAGAAGACGCAGCAAAACCTCCCTGAGAGGTTCAAAAGGTGGCTTCTGGAGACTCTCCAGCACCAGGTTCAAATCCCAGGCCTCCAAAGGCCTCCTATACGGTGGGACTATATGAGCCACACCCTGCAAAAAGGTACGGACCTGAGGCCTTGAAGCCAATCGGTGCTGAAAAAGTACAGATAGCGCTGAAAGCCCTTTATCGAATCCAGATTGTAGGAAACCCAGCACCACCTGGAGCGAGAAGCGCAAAGGAGCAACCTGCACTGACTCTCACCAGACAAAAAACATCTTCCAGGTTCTGTGATATATCCGGGCTGAAACAGGTTTTCTTGCACACGCCAAAGTGTGTGCAACACCTACCGAGAACCCTGCCTGAGTTAGAATTCTGGTCTCAAGGGCCGCGCCATCAAACGCAGAGCCCCTGAATTCTGATGCCAAATCGGACCTCGACACAGAAGATCCGGATGGACCGGCAACTGCCAAGGAGAGTCTGCGACGAGCTGAACTAGATCGGCGGACCACAACCTCCTGGGCCAGTTCGGGGCTATTAATATCACCGCCACTCTCTCCGTTCTGATCTTCTGGACCACTCTGGGAAGGAGGGCCAGAGGTGGAAAGATGTACGGGAGACGAAACTGCGTCCAGTCCTGAACCAGGGCATCTGCTCCCAGAGCCCTGGGATCGCGGAACCGAGCAAAGAAGTTGGTAACCTGAGCATTCATCCGTGATGCCATGAGATCCACATCTTGAATCCCGAAGCGTCTGCATATCTGCGCTTACACGTCCGAGTGAAGAGCCCATTCCCCTGACGGCTGAGATAATCCGCCGCCCAGTTCTCGACCCCCGGGATGTGCACTGCCGACAGCACAGCTCCCGACGATTCGGCCCAACGTAGAATTGGTTCCACTTTCCACATCGCTGCTCTGCTGCGCGTCCCACCCTGATGGTTGACGTAAGCCACCGCCGTGGCATTGTCCGATTGAATGCGAACATGACAACCCATCAGGGGATGATGGAAACTCTTCAATGCCAAGAAAATGGCCAGAATCTCCAAGAGATTTATGGGCAGAGAGGACTCCTGAGGGGTCTACCGACCCTGAGCCGTGAGATTCCGGAACACCGCCCCCCAGCCGAGGAGACTGGCATCGGTGGTCAGAACTTTCCACCGCACTGGTAGGATGGATCTCCCCCGCGAGAGAGACGACGGAACCAACCACCACCGAAGAGAACGTCTTGTTGCCGCTGACGGGCGAAAAAGGTGATGAAGGGTGAAAGGGCTGCGGTTCCATGCCGACAACAGATCCAGTTGCAAGGGACGGAGATGCAATTGTGCAAACGGCACCGCCTCCATTGCCACCACCATCTTCCCCAAAATGCGCATCGCAAACTGAAGGGAATGCGGATGAGGACCCAGAATGTGCGAATCACACATTGCAGAGACTGGACCTTGTTCTGGGGAAGAAGCACCAGACCCTGAGATGCGAGTCTGCGGCTCAGAACTGGGGAGGACTTCGGCAGGTTGAGAACCCAACTCAGCCGAGAGAGCGTGTCCATCGTAATGTGAACACTGTCCTTGCAGTCCTTGAATGACCGACCCTTGACCAAAAGGTTGTCCAGGTAAATGAAGATTGCCACCCCCCGACCGTGCAGAACGGTCATGACCGTGGCCATGACCTTGGTAAACACGCATGGGTCAGTTGCCAACCCGAAGGGAAGAGCTACAAACTGATAATGATCCTCGCCCACCGCGAACCGCAGGAACCTCTGATGAGGGCCAGATATCAGGATGTGCAGATAAGTGTCCTTGATATCTATGGAGGCTAGGAACTCCCCCTTCTGCATGGACAAAATGACGGACCGGAGAGACTCCATCTGGAACCTTCGGATTCGCACGAATCTGTTCAAACGTTTCAGATCCAAAATGGGACGGAAGGAGCCGTCCTTTTTGGGCAAGATGAACAGGTTGGAATAGAACCCCTGAAAACGCTCGGCCAGAGGCACTGGTACAATGACTCCTGCCCGCCTCAGAGAATCGACTGCCTGGAAGAAGGTCTGTGCCTTTCCCGGCATTTCTCGAGGGGCGAGAAAGAACAAATATCCTGGGAGGGCGAGTATGAAACTATGTTGTATCCGGAAGACACCAATTCCCGAAACAACTGATCGTCTGTAGTAGCGAGCCAGGCATGCCGAAAGCGGGGAAAGTCGGCCGCCCACTTGGGAGGTGTCTTCCGGATGTAACGAGTCATGAGGAGGGGAACCTCTGAGACCCGGAGACCTTGGATTTTGGTTGTTTATTCCGGGACTGCCAGGTAGAACCCGATTTATTGGGCGTTTGGAAATCCCTATCCATGCGTGACGACCGATTCTGGTGGGGCGGACGGGAAACCGACCACCCAGACTAGTTCCGAAAGGACCGGAATCTCGTCTGCTGACCCTCAGGGAACCAACGGCATCATGCAGCTTTCCTCCCCTGCTGTGCTCAGAGCTACACAATACAGTGCAGGGGGTAGTATAATGGGAAATGAGCTGCTGCGCAGTTATGCCACCGCTGCCTAAGGCTATCGCGGTGTCAATACCGCTGTGCCCGGTCACCCAAGAGGCTGGAAGCCAAAGCACCGAGTCCTGTGTCTGCCTGGCGTCCTTTGCTGCAGCAATGGCGTCTGTAATAAGAGGAATGGCGCCAAAACAGCGGTGTGGAAGCGGCAAAAAACAAAAACTCCCCTTCCCATGATGCCCTGCACAGCCACCCTCCCCCTAATGCCATTTGGCTAACAGTGAGGGCCGGGGGCGGCCCCGAAGCAATGCAGCATCACTGGAGGCGGGGGCCTCCAGTAGTAGGCCGAAGCCGGGGGCTAAATTAATAG
This sequence comes from Allobates femoralis, assembly GCA_033576535.1. NCBI lineage: Eukaryota > Metazoa > Chordata > Amphibia > Anura > Aromobatidae > Allobates > Allobates femoralis. The sequence continues at coordinate 481,374,762 of JARQOC010000002.1, forward strand.
CGCCGGCCGCCTGTCAGCAGGGGTCCGGCGCGGAGCACCGGAAAAAAACGCCCCAAGCACAGGACGCCACAGGGGACATGCAGCGCTGTCTCATACCTCAATGGCTTATCATCCTTCAGCCATTCAAGGGACAGGAGGGCAGACCAGTCATCCCCCACAGCTGTTCATAGCTGCTGCGGCCAGGAAAAAAACAAAAAAGCTGGTGGCCCAAGGGGATACCTCCTACAACCCAGAGTCCCAACTGTGGGGTCTGGGGAGGGATGCTGCAGGAGCCTGCCATCACTGTAACACAGAGCCCCAACTGTGGGGTCTGTGATGGGACGGTGCAGCGGTCCGAAAGACATCAGCTACAACCCAGAATCCCCAACTGAGGGTCTGGGGAGCAGTACCACAAAAATAGAATAAAATAACAAACCTAACAAAACAAACAGTGTCTTGCCTCCTAAGACACTAAGCAAAAAACTGGCTAGACTGTCAGTCAGGGGGTTATATACTGCAGGGAGGAGCCACTGTGCTTCTTTAATTGCTTAGTGTCACCTCCTAGTGGCAGAATAGCATAACCCATCGTCCTGTGTCCCCCAATGAGGCGAAGGAGAAAGTGAAATGGTGCTTCTTCCCTTCTGAGTCCTGCCGTGCGCCCAAACAGTGGTTTATGACCACACATGAGGTATCTGTGAACACAGGAAAAATTGCCCAATACATTTTAGGAAACAATTTATCCTGTTGTCCATGTGAAAATGGAAAAAATTAAGCTAAAAGAATTGTTTAGTGGAAAAAAATAAGTATTGTTTCATATTTGCAGATCAATTTGTGAAACACCTGGGGGTTCAAAGTGCTCTTTATGCATCTAGATTTGTTCCTTGGGGGGGGTCTAGTTTCCAAAATGGGGTCACTTGTGGGGGAGCTCTAATGTTTAGGCGCACAGAGACTCAATTCCAATTGTTAGCGGATACCATGTCGCGTATGGAAAGCCCCTGTGTGCCTCAACATTGGAGCTCCCAACAATTGACCCCATTTTGGAAACTAGACCCCCTAAGGAACAAATCTAGATGCATAAAGAGCACTTTGAACCCCCAGATGCTTCACAAATTGATCCGTAAAAATGAAAAAAATATTTTTCTTCCACAAAAATCTTATTTTTTCATTTTTACGGGTCAGTTTGTGAAGCACCTGGGGGTTCAAAGTGCTCAATATGCATCTAGATTTATTCCTTGGGGGTTCTGTTTTTCAAAATAGGGTCACTTGTGGGGGAGGCCCCTATGTTGAGGCACACAGGGGCTCTCCATACGCGACATGGTGTTGCTAACAATTCCAATTGTTAGCGGACACCATGTTGCATATGGAGAGTATGTAGTGTACATCAGGTTGGTCTGGTGTAATGCAAGTCAGGTTGGTGTGTGGAACGTATAAGGAATAGAGGAATGTGGGGTCCTCTTCCTCACAATCGGCTTCGGAGGCAACAAAAGCATATGCCTCCTCAGCCGTGTACACCTTTTCTGACTGTTGAGTGGGACCGGCGGGACATTTTGTGTGCTGTGTGCATGTGTACAAAAAATTGAATTGTATTATAGAGTGTGTGTACGTGTGTATGTGCAAGTGATTGGTGTAACTTTCAGGCGGGGACTGTCACGTGCAAGGGGATTATGGCGGGGGCTGTCTGGTGCGGGGGTATAAGGCGCGGGCGACAGTGGCAGAGAGTGGGGGAGGAGGTTCTGCAGCAGTGGCGGCGGTGCTGTAGTGAAAGGAGCAGGGGTGGCTAGATCCCGCAGCAGAGGCGGCGGTGCTACGGCAGGAGCGGGGGCGACGGCGGCAGAGAGTGGGGGAGGAGATTCTGCAGCAGCAGTGCTGCAGTAAAAGGAGCGGGGGCGGCTAGATCCTGCAGCAGCAGCGGTGCTGCAGCAGGAGCGGGGGCGACGGCAGAGAATGGGGGAGAGGTGCTGCAGTAAAAGAAGCGGGGCAGCTAGATCCTGCAGCGGCGGCGGTGCTACAGCAGGAGCGGGGGCAACGGCGGCAGAGAGCGGGGCAGGAGGTTCTGCAGCAGCGGCGGCGGCGGTGCTGCAGCAGAAGAAGTGGGAACGGCGGCAATGTTCTGCAGAACAAGCGGTGGGGAGTAACCGGCAGTAGAAGGAGAGCCGCAGGTAGGGACAGAGATGTGGTGGTGAGGTTCTACAGCAGCAGTGCTGCTGCTCAGAACAAGCGGAGGGGGGGTGGGGGTCACCGGGCAGTAGAGGGAGAGACACAGATAAGGAACAGAGGTGGGGGCAGTAGGAGCAGTGAGGTTCTGCTGCAGAACAAGTGGTTTAGGGGTGGGGGGGTCCGGGCAGCAGATGGGGGCTGAGAAGCAGGCAGGGGACAGAGATGGGGTGGTGAGGTTCTGCAGCAGCTGTTCCGAACAAGCAGTGGGGGATTACCGGGCAGTAGAGGGGGAAACGCAGGTAGGGGACAGAGATGGGGATGGGGGCAGTGAGGTTCTGCAGCAGCTGCTCAGAACAAGTGGTGGGGGATCACCGGGGAGCAGAGGGAGAGACGCAGGTAGGGAACAGAGATGGGGGCAGTAGGAGCGGTGAGGTTCTGCAGCAGCAGTGTCACTGCTTCTTTTGCAGAACAAGTGGTTTTGAAGGGGGGGGGCTGAGAAGCAGGCTGGGGACAGAGATGGGGTGTTGAGGTTCTACAGCAGCTGCTCAGAACAAGCGGTGGTGCTGCTGCAGAACAAGTGGTTGGGGTGGGACGACGACGACAGAGATGGGGTGGTGAGGTTCAGTGGCGGAGATCGGCAGGGGAAGGAGGGGGGAGGAGCTGCAGAACAATCGGTGGCGACTGTGGTAGCAGGGGCGGCAGCAGAAGGGGGTCTTCCCTCTTCAGCCTCCTCGGACAGGATGAGGCCGAGGAGGGAGGGCATGCACAGGTCACTCCGGCCCTACAGATGTCATTGGACAGCAAGCATCACATGGACGCTTGCTCCAATGAAATCGGGGGGAGGGGGCGGGTGAGCGGGGGCACCCTCCCTGGGGACAAGTAGAGGTCCCTGTCTACGTGCAGCTCCGGTGTTTTTTTTTCTAAACCAATCACCGGAGCTGCACCAGCGCATACACGCCAGGACGTTGTACAACGGCCTGTGTCGGGAACGACCCGAAACCCAGGACGTTGTACAATGTCCTGAGTCGGCATGGGGTTAAAGCACTCAACCAAAGTTTTTTTTAGGTGGAGCCACTTGACGAAAAAGCCAATGTGTTTGCTGATGGTTTTACCGCCATTTTTGAGGCGGCTCTTATACTGGCTTTTTTATTCAAACTATAACAACTAGCAAAGAATGAACATGCCATTTTAACCACTTTATAGTTCCCAAATCCGAAAGCAGTTAAAGTAAAAACAAAAATACCGAATGTGTGCATAGCAATGTTGTATTCACTTTCTCTTGTGGTTTTTTACATGGGCTCAAGGTAGAATTTGCCTGTGCACATACCAAGTATAATCCACTAAAAAGTACCAAAACATAAATTTCATCAACACATTTTTATTTAAGAAACACCACAATTGCATGTGACTGTTCATAAAAGCAGGCAGAACTTCAGAATAGTAGTGTGAAGTGACTTGTGGAAAACCCATTGTGTCTCCTGGGTTTGTTTAACCAAAAGTGTTGATGAAAATACAGTGAGTCCTTGGTCATCTGCCGGACACTTGTTTTGTACTTTTCTAAAGTCCATTTCACAAATTCACGTAAACTTTCGTAAAATATACAACAGAACTGAGGAGGCATCCAAAAAGTTCACAGAATGGTTGGATCAGGAATGACTTGACTGGATTGTAACTTTAGTATATAGCACGAGGATTTTTAGTGCTATAATAAGCCTCATTTGCGGCCACGTACGCAGTCTCTGGGAAGAAGTCTTCATGATACTCCGCAAGAAACCTGCAAGTAAACAGATATATTATACATTGTGTTAACTCCTAAGAAACATCATAGGCATACTCATCCAAGACAGAAGAGATTGCATTGCCAAGAGGGGGTTAGGCACTCATAGTGAAATCAGTAACGGCACAAGCTAAGTTCTCTCTAGAAATCAGGTGGAATCTTACAACATGATTATTTCATCTCAAAGGGCCATTTACTGCTCTTGCACAGGAGCCCTCTTTTCTCTGTGTCCAGCAGTGGTGGAGCACATAGTACAGGGAATCTATGACACCATCTTGTACTTAACAAAAGAGGGCAGTGGAGGGTATCGCAACAGATGTTAATACGAATTCACTGCAGAATATGGACATGGCACATACCTTAAAAAAAGTTCAAAGTGCTTGAGCAAAACTTTCAAGTTCTTCTCTGCAAAGAACATCTTTCCCATTATTTCAGGAAGTTTCACTAAAAAGAAAAGGTAAAACAAAATTGGATTTTTTTCCCACAATTGCATGTTTCTTTACGTCCATAGCATTTAGAAACCCAACCTTTTTTAAAGCCAAAACATATATTATCGCCAACACGAGACATTTAATTTTCCATAATAAAACAAAAAAATTGTCTTTATAAATTCCTATATACCTTTTTAAATTAGTACATTACACTTGTTTTGTCTACTGAGGTATTAAGTTTAGTATATTAAAATGATGGCTGTCTTGTTATACTGACACAAACCCATCTCACAATATTAATAGGAGAGGTGACTGAGCATGTGCAGTAGAAAGCTCTGCTTCTGTAATATTAACCCCTTCACCAGCCGGCGATTGTATCTTTTTTCCTCCCCATTCAGGTCGGTACAAGTTGGAGATACCAAACATGCATCCTCTTATTGGTATTTAAGTGGTGAAAAAAAATTCAGGAGGTTTGAAAAGAAAGAGGGAAAAAAAAAAAAAAAAAAAAAAAATTGCACTTTTTGCGCCATGTTCTGTGACCTGTAGCGTTCTCATTTTTCGGGATCTGGGGGCTGTGTGATGGCTTGTTTTTTGCGTCTTGAGCTGACGTTTCTAATGATACCATTTTCAAGTAGCTGTGTTTTTATCTACAGTTATTGCATTTCAATGCAATGTTGCAGCGAGCAAAATAATGTAATTTTGGGGTGTAGACCTTTTTTTTTCCGTTACTCAGTTTACAGATCTGGTTAATTGACTTTATAACTTGATAAATCAGGTATTTCTGAGCGCGGCAATACCAAATGTGTGTTTTTTTTTTAATTCATTTTTAATGGCGCAAAAGGGGGTGATCTGAAGTTTTTTTTTTTTTCATATTTTAAAAAACTTAATTTTATTTTCTTTATTTTACAGTGCCCTATAGGGCAACACAGTGCTGCAGTATCCGATCGCTTGTGCTATGTCCCGTTGAGCTGCAGCACATCGGCACATAGCACAAATGATCACTTTCTGTGGTTGGCAGACATCCACAGGTACTGAAAAACAGGGAGCACACTGCTACAGTTAAGTTAATGTAGTACTAAGGGGTGCCGCGTGTGAATTAATTTATATGGAACAAGGAAGAAATGGCTAACAAGCAGCACTTGACAAAAATATAAAAATAGAATATAAATCAAACTTTAATAAAGCACACAACAGTTTTAAAATCAATTAAAATATGGAAATTTACACAACCACAGAAAAACAAGTGGGGAAGGGGCCCCAGCCCTCATGGAGGAGACCAATGACACAAGAGGTCATATACATGAAATATCAGGTTTACAATAACAATGAACGGGAAGTAACGTGCTGACAATACATCAAATATAGTTCAATCAGTGGATCCACACAGATGTGATTAGCCAAGATGTCGGGGAATGTGAGCTCACTGCGGGAGCTCACATCAAAGTGAGGGACACAACCAATGACGTACCCTTACGTCATAGGTCGTCAAGGAGTTCAGATACGCATTTTCTCCAAGTCACAGTAGTAAAGTATCCTACTGCTCATACTCATAGGCACCTCATATTAATATTGCAGGGCAGGTATTTGTCTGTGAAACAACACAGATGCCATTTTAGCGTAATATAGCGAATACATTCCTAGACAAAACAGCTATGATTCATCACTTAAGGTATCTATGCGGTTTGTTAAATTTTAAAATTTTCTACTCCTGGAAAATCCCTAAAGGTACCTTTACACGCCGCTACGGAAGGTTAGAAACAACCGGGTATCGGAGACAATTGTATCGTTAAAACACCGCGAGGTAGCGGAGTGTAATTCAGGTTGTTGCCACCGGTCACTGTCGACACCTGTCTTTCAGCCGTGCTCAAAAACAGGTAGGTTTAAACCCTATGGTAGCGGCGTGTAATCGAGGAACAGGAAGGTATTTTCGTCACCTAGTGAACTCCCTGGGGCGTGACACAGCCTCCAGGATACCGCGCCCCATCAGCGATCATTGGTGGAAGCTCCTGCGTTACGATTGGTTGTCCCTGCATAGGGCGGCATATTTAAGGAGCTGACCAGTCACACTACACAATTGCAATAGCATCATGTATTAGCCAGCCTTCCTGCGCTGGCAGGCCAATCATGATGCTATTGCTTTGTCCAATCACCGTACGAGCGTCTCGTAATCCACAACTCTGGCACGCCTATGTGTTGTCCCTGCTGCCCCAGGTCCTCCCATATTCCCTTGTGGTAGCGGCGTGTAAATGAGGGAAGGTGCTCTACAGAAGGTAACCTGCGGCACCCATCGGTGCTTCCAGGGATAGAAAAAAACCTTCTGTAGAGCACCTTGTAGCGGCGTATAAATGCGGTATCAGGTACCGTTAGGAACCATTGAAACGTGCACGTGAGACACCCGGTTGTTTCTAACCTTCCGTAGCGGCGTGTAAAAGGTACCTTAAAGAGTAAAGTTGTCACAACTACGGAGTAAGCCGAAATAGAACACAAAAAAAAACTTGTTAGTTTGATTCATAATCTTAGGCTTCTTTAAATATAAAAGTCTTAAAATTGTGGTTGCTGAATGGCAAAAAACACTCAAGGGTTTGGGCTACAAACAATTGATCAATTTAATTAATGGACATTAGAATAAAAGCAAATTCCACAATTGGATGTGTTGAAGAGAGAAAAAGAAAAAAAAAAAAAAAATAGGGTTGTCCCCCAATTAGAGGCTAAGAGAAAATGATTTTACCGTGAGTACACAAAAATCTCATTTTCTCCTTCACCTCATTGGGTGACACAGGACCATGGAACATCCTCCTAAAGCAGTCCCTGGGTGGGAAGAGAATTACATTATAAACTCTCATGCGACATGCACCCTACAGGTGGGCTACTGCCACCTGGAGGACGCATCGACCTAGATTCGCATCTGACAAGGAATGAATATGAGCACTCTGATGCGTCACAAGTGTGAAGGCTGACCCAGGGGGCTGCCTTGCACACCTGTTGTGCAGAGGCCTGGGGCCAAATGAGCTAGAGTGCCCTCCACCGTACGAGTGAATGTGCGCCCTTATGCCTGATGGAAACCGTAACTTCCACAACTGTTAAACTTCCTGAGTAGCTATTCTAATCCATCTAGCCGGAGTGGCCTTGGACGCCAGCATGCCCTTTCGGTGACCCACCAAGATAATGAACAAAAACCTATCGATGTTCCTTCGGAAGGAACTCCTGGAGGCTGCAGTTCTAGACGCATAGAAAAGGAGGGCTCTATCGAATCCAGCTCGTGTGAGCCTTCTTGACATTGTGCACCAGCGCCGGACAAAAAAGGGGCGGTGCAGTTCCGTCTTCGTTTAGATGGAATGACCATGCCACCTTCGGAAGAAATGACGGCACAGGTCGAAGCCCAGCCCTATCCTGGCGACCAAGAAAGGTGCTCTGGAGGAGAATACTGGGGTCAGAGACTCGACAGATAGAGGTAATTCTTACCAGAATACCATCTTCTGGTAACGAAGGTGAAAGACTCAAAGGATGGATCCTGTCTTGACCTGAGGCTTTAGCCGCGCAATGGTGGTGGAACAGAGCAGATAGAGTGGGGATGTGCCCTCTGAGGGAAGAGAGAAAGAGAGAGAGAGAGGGCAACGTCCAGCCCAGATTGAAGGAAAACTAAAAAGCTTGGTAGATAGGGAAGACAGGTCCCAAGAACTGCATCAAATAATGAAGGCTTCCATGTGCAGAAATAAATGTGAGCGGAAGCAGGGTTTTCTGCTGTATTCACAGTTGCAGCGACCTTCGAGGAGAAAGAACCAGGTCTCAGGGCCACGCCATGAAGTGTAGGGTTTTCGAATCCTGGTGGTAACTAGGACCCTGGAAAAGAAGGTCTGTATAGTCTGGAGGATGCCCGGGAAAGTCACTGGCGAGTTAAAATAGGCAGGCATACTAGGCGCGCCCGGGCCAACCCGGGGCCACCTGGACGACTGTTACGCCGTCAAATTTAATCTTTGCCTCATGCGGAGAATGAGAGGCAGTGTGTGTGTGGGGGGGGGAGGGGGGGGGAATAGGTACCAGCTCCCATGAGTTGAGTCGCGAGATCTAGCCATGAACACGGGCACTATGCCGTTCATTCGTAACGGTGCTGAAGAAGAAGAAACCGGAGTGATTTGACCCGATGGATAATGGGTCCCAACTCGGACATTGCATGTCTGATGCGGGTTCCACTCTGGTTATGTGCATGTGCCCCGCAGTGGCGTTGAGTGACTGTATCTGGAGAGAAACACTCACGAGGCACCAATAACGAGCGTAGTGCCAGAAAAAGGTGATGCGCATCCCCAGGAATAAGCAGGGTGGTCCTGAAGGCAGCCAGATGACCTGAAATTTGCGATGACAGTGAACCGCTCCCCAGTCTGATAGGTCTGCGTCAGTATCACCTGTGAGCCAGGGCAAGGGATCTCCATTGTGAGAGAGTGAGAACAGGCGCAGTCACCAGTGAGGGAGAAACACTTGGTGGTTTTCCTCAGACTGAATAACCTGACTAGAGAGAGGATTCCTGTCCCAGGTCGCGAGGATAGTCATCTGGAGAGTCCAGAGGCGCGGTTGGGCAAAGGTAACCAAACAGCATGCTCTGACTTCCATCGTGAATCGGAGAGAGTGAGGTGATTGACAGATGAGTGCCCGCTTCCTTGACGTTGGCGTTTGGATCGGGACTGGAGAGGATATGCAGCATTGAATAACCATCTTAGATGATCCAGGAGGTCCACTGTAGTGTGACACTTTTAAAAGGAAGGGGCCTTGATAAGTAGATATTCCGGGTATAGGAAGACAACTCCTCCTTGTGAGTGAAAATGGACAGGACCGCTGCCATGACTTGGTGGCAACCTTAGGTGCTAGGTCGAGAGCAATCCTTGTGGATTGCGAGGTTGAGAAATCCCTGAAGCACCCGGGTATGTGTAGACAGACGTGTCGAGCATTTATGAGCACCAGGAACTATCCTACTTCTATGGATGAAATGAAGAAGCAAGATTTCATGCGGAGATAATGAAACCAAAAGTCTTAGGTAGACACTAAGTTCAGGAAGGTCGGATCAACTTTTCCCTGTCCGGGAACTACAAAAAAAAAAAAAAAAACAACTAAGTAGTAAGGCGACGCCTGTGGAAACGTTCATTTTCTTTTGCTGCAACCCAAGAGCCATGAGGAGGCGGATGGGGAGACTGAGGATTATCATATGGTAGTGCCATCAACTGCAACCCAGGCACCCAACTGTTGGAGCGGGGGATGATGATTATCCGGATCTGCGTGCCAAGCAGTCCCATATTGGAGATCGGAACACTGAGACACTGTCGCCATAAATGATGTCCCTACGTGGAGGTAACACCCTGCATTCCCGCCTGTTGTAGGTTGTGGGAAAATCGGTACGTGAAGGTACCGTCGCCCTCCATATCTGTTAGGTTTGGAAGTGGGGACTCCTGTCCTTACTGAGAAGTCCTTCTTTCCACGAATAGACGGCTATGAAGATAAGGGAGGCCTGTGAGGGATTACCGAAAAATACAGCATCTGCCATTCCTCGTGTGACCAGAGTGCGCCTCGACCCAGGGCCCTTGTTGGGGTGACATGGGAGGATAGTTGCGGTGTACCTTCTGCCGCTCAGATGCCGTGAGAAGCGGTGGAGACAAGTCCGCCGTCCTTCAACCAGGGGTCCTAGCTGTAATGCCTGGGGAGGATTGTAGAATACATGTAGTAGGTCTCAACCTTGACCCGGGTCCCCAACAGTGGAGAACTAGGGAAGGAGAAGTTTAGCTTCACTTAGACTCAGAGCCCATGTGCGGAGCTGAGAACGGAGTAGACTCTTCTTGAGTAGTATGCTGAAAAAGGAGATTTTTGTGTACTCACCGTAAAATCCTTTTCTCTTAGCCTCTAATTGGGGGACACAGAACCATGGGTGTTATGCTGCTGTCCACTAGGCAGAATCTGCAAATTATTAACAATGGCTGCCCGGACCAGTTTTGTGCTAAAGCAGTAGGAGGAATGTGATAACACATGTAACCATGCCTGTAAGAATGCAACTATGCACGAGCTCAAAAAACAATATGAGAGCTCAAACAAACAGCCCGCAACGGGCAACAGGGAGGGAGCTGTGTCCCCCAATTAGAGGCTAAGAGAAAAGGATTTTATGGGGAGTACACAAACCTCTCCTTTTCTCCTTCGCCTCATTGGGGGGGGGGGGACACAGAACCATGGGACGTCCCAAAGCAGTCCCTGGGTGGGAAAAGCAATGGAACAAATATTGTGTAAAGACAGGTGGGCTACTGCTGCCTGCAGGACGCGTCTACCCAGGCTCGCGTCCGCTGAGGACTGGGTATGTACCCTGTAATGTTTTGAGAACGTGTTTAAGCCAGTCCAGGTGGCCACTTTACACACTTGTGCCGACGCCTGGTGCCAAATGGCCCAGGACGCCCGTGCCGACGCCTGGTGCTAAATGGCCCAGGACGCCCCTACCGCACAGGTAGAGTGCGCTTTGATACCAGCCGGAAGTGGCGAGTTTGCGCCTATAGGCATCTTGAATGGTGGATCTGATCCATCTAGCAAGGGTAGCTTTTGAAACTGGCAAGCCCTTGCGGCTGCCTTCTGGAAGAAGGGAGAGAGAGTCTGACTTCTGAAAAGAAACCGTTCAAGATACATAGATATGCAATGCCCTTACAGGGTCCAGCGTATGCAGAGCCTTTTCAAACCTATGAACCGATGCTGGACAAAGGAATGGCTAGGAAATTTCCTCATTGATGTGGAAGGTGGAAACCACCTTCGGAAGGAAAGAAGGAAGGGACAGTACAGAGAACGACCTTGTCCTGGTGAAAAACTAGGAATGGCGGCCTGAAGGAGAGCGCTGTGAGTTCAGACACTGTGCGAAGAGAGGTGATTGTCACCAGAAAAGCCACCTTCTGGGATAGAAGGCAGAGTGAGATTTCCTTAAGGGGCTCAAAGGGTGGTTATTGTAATGCCGTCAACACCAAGTTGAGATCCCACGCCTCCAGCAGTCTGTAGGGGGGAACCAAGCGGGAAACCCCTTGAAAAAACGTCTTGACCTGCGGTTTTGATGCAAGTCTCCGCTGAAAAAGAATTGAGAGGGCTGAGACTTGGCTCTTAAGAGAACCAAGGGACAGTCTGGCCTCCAGACCTGATTGTAGGAAACAAAGTATCCTAGGTAGTGAATAGGGTAACAGAGCCTGATCCCGAGATGCGCACCAGGCAAAAAAGGATTTCCTGGTGCGGTAATAAATTCTAGCAGAGGCTGGTTTTCTGGCACTGATCATGATGCGGATGACGTCCTGCGAGAGCCCTGTTTGTGTCAGAATCCAGGTCTCAAGGGCCACGCCGTCAAATTCAGGGCTTCAGAATTCTGATGGTAGAACTGGCCCTGAGATAGAAGGTCTGGCCGATCTGGGAGGCGCTAAGGGGTGTCTGCTGTGAGTTGGACGATGTCGGCATACCATGCGCGTCTGGGCCAGTCTGGGGTGACAAGGATGACTGGGATCCCTTACTGTGATTTTCCGCACTACTCTGGGGATTAGAAGCAGGGGTGGGAAGATGTATAGGAGTTGGAATTGAGTCCAGTCCTGAACTAGAGCATCCGCTCCAATGGACCGGGGGTCGCATGATCTGGCCATGAAAATGGGAACCTTGGCATTGAGGTGTGATGCCATTAGATCCACATCCGGTGTCCCCCAGCGATGACAAATCTGTTGAAAAAACTTCGGGATGCAGGGACCACTCTCCTGAGTCTATGCCCTGGCGACCGAGAAAGTCTGCTTCCCAGTTGTCTACTCCCGGGATGAGCATGGCGGACAGGGTCAAGCCCATTGATTCCGCCCAATGAAGGATGTGAGTTACCTCTCGCATTGCTTGGGCCCTGTGGGTTACGCCCTGGTGGTTAACATATGCCACGGCCGTGGCATTGTCTGATTGTATCCTGATGTGAGAAGCCGCCAGGAAGCGCTGGAAGGCCCGCAATGCCAGGAAGATAGCTCGAATCTCCAGGACGTTGATGGGCATGGTAGAATCCGTTGGAGACCATTTCCCCTGTGCTCTGTGATGTCGGTACACCACGCCCCACCCCGTTGGGCTGGCCTTGGTGTTCAGAATCTTCCAGTGACCCGTTAAGAAAAGATCTCCCCTTGGAGAGAGAGATTGGTTTGAGCCACCAGTGTAGAGATTGCTTGACCGTCGAGGACATTCAAAACATCCTGTCCAGGGAAAAAGGACTCGTCCCAGGACTTGAGTATGGCCAGTTGGAGAGGCCGGAGGTGAAGCTGGGTAAAGGGAACTGCTTCTATCGCAGCGACCATCCTGCCCAGAACTCTCATGGCAAATCGAAAGGATCGAGGTCATGGCTGAAGAAGAGCGGGAACTCCCAGCCGGAGAGCATGTGCCTTCTCCTTGGGAAGGAGCACTAGACCCTTGGAAGTGTGGAATTGCATGCCCAGAAAAATTAGGGACTGACTTGGGATTGGGAATGACTTTTTTTAGGTTGACCAACCAGCCCAGGCGACTAAGTGTGTCTACCGTGATGGAGACACAGAGTTCGCAATCCTTGAAGGTGGGAGCCTCGATAAGTAGATCATCCAGGTATGGGATGACGACTACGCCTCTGGAGTGTAGTACAGTCATAGCGGCCGCCATGACCTTGGTAAACACTCTGGGAGCTGTGGCGAGTCCGAACGGGAGAGCCACAAACTGGTTATGGGTCTGGCCGATTGCGAATCGGAGGAACCTTTGGTGGGCAGGGGCGATCGGAATATGCAGGTAAGCATCCTGAATATCTATGGAGGCGAGAAATTCGCCTTCTTCCATGGAGGATATGAAGGATCGGAGAGACTCCATGCGAAATTGTCGTACTTTTACGTATTTGTTTAGTTGTTTGAGATTTAGGATAGGTCTTAAACTGCCTCCTTTTTTGGGAACCACGAACAGTTTAGGCGTCGTCCAGGAAGGAGTCATGAGGAGAAGAATTTGTGGGATTTGGATCTTTTAGATTTGGACTGGCCAGATTTTGACTGCCAGTTTTTGTTTGATCTTTGCGAAGACCTCGAACCCGCCCTGCGTGGCGAACTACTGCGGGTCTACGCTGGGCGGAAGACTGACCAGCCGGAAGAATTCCGAAAGGAACGGAATCGTGCCTGTGGTTACGACGGTTGTAGGTTCGTTTCGGCTTTTGTTAAGGTAGGGAAGTACTCTTCCCTCCTGTAGCATTAGATAATAATTTATCCAGCTCTTCACCGAAAAGACATCCGCTGAGATATGGAAGGTGAGTGTGACGGTCCGTCGCATCCTTTATGGATGAACTATCTGGCAGGGAGAGAAGCGTCTGTGGAATAGAACCCGTGGAAGCATTCGTCCAGAGGGAACTGGGACTATTACTCCAGCTTGAAGAAGCGACCTGACCGCCTTGGAGAAGGCGCGAGCCTTGGATGTTTGTTTTGGCGGTACGGAACGAAAGAATCGATTTGGTGGGAGGGAAATGAACTCTATTTTGTAACCGGACGACATTAGGCACTAAAAAATCCACGTGTGCCTCCTAATGACACTAAGCAAAAACTGGTCAGGACAGTGCCTGTCCGGGGGGGTATACTGCAGAGGAGGAGCCACTGTTAATATTTTGCAGATTCTTCCTAGTGTCGCCTCCTAGTGGACAGCAGCATAAACACCCATGGTTCTGTGTTCCCCAATGAGGCGAAGGAGAAATCTTTTGTAGAGCAAAAGGGAAGAAACAAGAGAATTTTGTTTACTTACCGTAAATTCTTTTTCTTATAGCTCCTATTGGGAGACCCAGACATTGGGTGTATAGCTTCCGACCTCCGGAGGACACACAAGGCATTACACCTAAAAGTGTAACTCCTCCCCTACTGCCTATACACCCCCTCCAGGGAGAATCCCATCAGTTCGGTGCACAAGCAGGAAGGAGGAAAGACCACCCGCGCCCAGACCAACAGGACTGGGAAATAATAAACGGCCAACAGGGCCAACACGCGAGGTGAAAAGACACCAGGCACTAGCATAGAAACAAAGCCCCAAAAGGCACAGGGTGGGAGCTGGGTCTCCCAATAGGAGCTATAAGAAAAAGAATTTACGGTAAGTAAACAAAATTCTCTTTTTCTTTTGCGCTCCATTGGGAGACCCAGACATTGGGATGTCCAAAAGCTATCCCTGGGCGGGAAAAAAAACCCAAAAGCAGGCCCATCATAAATGATCAACAGCTGCCTGAAGGATCCGCCTGCCCACATTGGCATCAGCTGATGCCAAAGCATGGACTTGATAATGTTTGGAAAAGGTGTGCAGACTAGACCACGTGGCCGCCTGACACGCCTAAAGAGCTGAGGCCTGATGACGCAAGGCCCACGAGGCCCCCACAGCCCTTGTAGAATGAGCCTTAATACCAGCAGGTAAAGGCAAACCAGCAGAGACATAAGCCTCCCGAATAAGAGACTTGATCCACCTTGCCAGAGAAGACTTCTAGGCTGCCTCACCCCTCTTCTGACCCATAGTCAGCACGAACAGGGCATCCGAATGGCGAAACGACGCCGTTCGGGAAACGTAGATCCTGAGAGCCCTGACCAGGTCCAAAGTATGGAGGGACTTCTCATACTGATGAACTGGATGCGGGCAAAAGGATGGCAGGACAATGTCCTGATTCAGGTGGAAAGGAGACAGCACCTTAGGCAAAAATTCCGCCACAGGCCGAAGCACCACCTTATCCTGGTGAAACACCAGAAAAGGAGACCGACAGGACAAGGCAGCCAACTCCGAAACTCTCCGCACAGAAGTAATGGCCACCAAAAAGGCAACTTTCTGAGAAAGCCTAGAAGGGGAGACCTCCTTAAGAGGTTCAAACGGCGGCTTCTGAAACGCTGCAAGGACCAAGTTAAGCTCCCATGGGTCCAAAGGACGTCTGTAGGGAGGAATGATGTGACTCGCCCCCTGGACAAACGTCTTAACCTGGGGAAGCGTAGCCAGACGCTTATCAAAGAGAACCGACAGAGCCGAGATCTGTCCCTTGATGGAACCGAGAGCCAAACCCTTATCCAAACCCGACTGGAGGAAAGCCAGAAGGGTTGACAGAGAGAAAGGCCAGGGAGAAGAACCGTGAACACGGCACCAGGAGAAGAAAATCTTCCATACTCTGCGATAGATTCCCGCAGAAACCGGCTTTCTGGCCTGTCTCATGGTAGCAACGACGGGAGTGGAAAAACCACGTGACGTCAACAACCAGATTTCAAGCGCCACAAAGTCAGGCTCAGGGCCGAGGAATTGTGGCAGAAGAACGGACCCTGAGACAAGAGATCCGGCCGATCCGGGAGCCTCCATGGAACCCCCACCGAGAGCCGTAACAGGTCCGGGTACCAAGCCCTCCTGGGCCAGTCCAGGGCGATGAGAAAGGCTCGCTTGCATTCCGCCCCGAGCTTCCGCAGAACCCTGGGTAACAAGGCCAACGGGGGAAACACATAGGGCAGACGAAATCGGGACCAATCCTGGACCAGAGCATCCGTCCCCACTGCCAGGTCGTCTCGAGCGCGAGACATGAAGGCTGGGACCTGATGATTCAACCTGGACGCCATCAGGTCCACGTCGGGAGTTCCCCACTCGTTGCAGATGTACAGGAACACCTCTGTGTGAAGGGCCCATTCTCCCTCGTCCATTCCTTGCCGGCTTAAGTAGTCGGCCTCCCAATTGTTCACTCCGGGGATGTGGACAGCCGAGATGGACGCATCGTTGTCTTCTACCCACCGGAGGATGGGTTGGACCTCCGCGAGCGCCTGACAGCTGCGAGTGCCTCCCTGGCGGTTTATGTAAGCGACAGCCGTCGCGTTGTCGGATTGAATCCGAATTGGATTTCCTGACAGAAACCTCTGGAAGGCCAGGAGAGCCTGGTATATGGCACGAATCTCCAAGACGTTGATCTGCAAAGCAGATTCCTGAGTTGTCCAGGTGCCCTGAGCCCTGTGATGCAGGAACACCGCACCCCAGCCCAGAAGGCTGGCATCTGTCGTGACCACCAACCAAGAGATGGGAAGAAACGACCTGCCTCGGGACATTGACCTGGGTAACAGCCGCCATCGGAGAGACTCCTTCGTCGTGGACGAAAGGGCAATGGACCGATCCAGAGAGGACGGCCTCTTGTCCCATCCGCGCAGAATCTGTAGCTGAAGCGGACGCAGATGAAACTGCGCAAAAGGGACCGCCTCGATGGTCGCCACCAACTTCTCTAGAACATGCATCAGGTGCCTGATGGGAACCAAGTCCGCCTGCAAAAGGAACCGGACCTCCTCCACAATCGAGGACTGCTTGTCGAGAGGGAGAATCACCAGAGCCGGAATGGTGTGGAACTCCATGCCCAGATACAAAATCGTCTGCGTAGGAACAAGGACCGACTTCGGGGAATTGACTACCCAACCGAACGTCCGAAGAGTATCCAAGGTGGCAGAGAGACTCAACTGACACTGTTCCGCAGACGAGGCTCTGATCAACAGGTCGTCCAGGTACGGGGTGACCGCGTGCCCCTGTACATGCAGCACCGCCACCATGGCCGACATCACCTTGGTGAAGATCCTCGGAGCCGATGAGAGGCCGAAGGGCAAAGCCACAAACTGGAAGTGGTCTTCTCCCACAGCGAACCGCAGCCATCTCTGGTGAGCAGAGGCAATGGGGATGTGGAGATAAGCATCCTTCACATCCACCGAGGCCAGGAAGTCCCCCTGAGACAGGGACGCTATCACCGAGCGCAAGGACTCCATCCTGAAAGGCCTGACCCTCACGTGTCTGTTGAGGAGCTTGAGGTCCAACACCGGTCGGACTGAACCGTCCTTCTTCGGAACCGTGAAAAGGTTGGAATAAAACCCCCGAAACCGTTCCTCGGACGGAACCGGGACCACAACCCCGCTCTGAAGCAGAGCATCCAGCGCCCGCTGAAAAGCCGCAGCCCTCGCCGGAGGAGGCGAAGAGAGGCAAAACCGAGTAAGAGGCCTCGACTCCAGTTCGATCCTGTAGCCATGGGAGACCACGTCCACCACCCACCGGTCCTGGATGCGATCCTGCCAGATGTTTCCAAAGCGGGAGAGCCTGCCACCGATCTTGGACACTCCCGGAGGAGGCGAAGAGTCAGGAGGAGGCAGGTTTGGTGGCTGAGGCGCCGGCAAGCTTCTTCTGCTGGGCCTTAGGCTTCCAGGACCTATGGGATCTCTGGTCCTTGTCCGGACGGGAAGAGGATGAAGATGACGAGGCTGACTTGGAGGAGGGACGAAAGGAGCGAAACCTAGCATGCAACTGACGCGGACCGGTCTTCTGCGTCTTAGATTGCGGCAAAGAGGTGGATTTGCCACCCGTCGACTCCTTGATGAGATCGTCAAGACGTTCTCCGAATAGCCTATCTCCCGAAAACGGAAGGCCCTGGAGGAACTTCTTAGATGTAGCGTCCGCCTTCCAGTCGCGCAGCCACAACATCCGTCGTGCTGCCAGCGAGTTAGCCGAAGCTACCGCCGAACGGCTAGCCGATTCCATGATTGCGGATCTAGCATAGTCTGTAAACGCCTCAGCCTGAGACGTCAGGACCGCTACCTCAGGAATCCCCGAAGCAACCCTAGGGATCTCCGAGAGACAAGCTGAAACCGCCTGAAGAGCCCACACAGCAGCAAATGCAGGGGCAAAGGAGGCCCCAGTAGCCTCAAAAATGGACTTTTGCAGAAGCTCGATCTGCCTGTCCGTAGGGTCCTTGAGAGAGGACCCGTCCGCCACCGACATAACGGTGTTGGCAGACAACCGAGAGACCGGAGGGTCGACTCTCGGAGAAACAGACCAATCCTTGACCACATCCGGTGGGAAAGGGTAACGGGAATCCTTCAGCTTCTTAGCGAAGCGCTTGTCAGGGCAAGCCCGAGGGGTCTGAACCGTCGAGCGAAAATTGGAATGATCCAGGAAAGATCCCCTGGACCTGGCCGGGGGGAGAAACTGATAAAGTTCCTCTGAAACAGAGGAATCCACCGGCGGTGCAGGAGCCGTCAAGTCCAGCACCGTATTGATGGAAGATACCAAGTCGTCCACCAGAGAACCCACGTCCGGGTCCTCATCAGGAGCCCAGACGGAGCCTAAGTCCTCCTCCCCCTCCAATAGAGAGGTCACAGCACGTGAGCCCGCCTGCGAGGGTGCCGGGGAAACTGCCCGGCGAGGCCACTTAGGGGGTCGCGGGGACGGTTCCGAGAGCCCAGAATTGTCGCCAGAGTCCAAACCTCTAGTAGAGGAAGAACCGCTCCGACGCCTCCGACGTGTGGCGGAGGCCTCAGGGGAACCCTCCCATCCACCTGATAGAGACTCCTGCAAGGCTCTGGTCATAGCTGCCATAGATTGAGACACAGAGTCAGAAATGGACTGAGCAAAAACAGCCGTCCAAGGCGGAGGTACTGCTGGGTCCACCGGGCCAGGCAGAGAAGCCAAAGACCCAGAACTGGGGGGGGGCTCGTGCACCAAGGCAGAAACCTGGATCACATTAGCCGGTGAGATATCAACCTCCTGCGGGGCACAAGCCGAGCAATGAGGGAAAGAGGATCCAGCAGGCAGCTGGGCCTGACATGCTGTGCAAGCATGATAACGTGTCTGCACTCTAGGAGCTTTGTTCCTGGAGCTAGACATGGTGTCCCCTCAGTGCATCCAATGATAGATCTCAGAGGAAGGGAATTGGGGTGCAGCTGCGGACAGGGGGGATAATGGAGCACCACCAGAGACTGGGGTGACCTACCAGACCTTGTGTGCCCTCCAGAGACGCTCAGACCCTGCAGCCAGCAGCAAAATGCAGGGAGAGAAGCCTCCAAGATGGCCGAAGAAGCCGAGGGAGAGGGAGTGACTGGAGGGCAGGTCCTTTCCCCACTGCAGCACCACCCCCTAAGCAGCAAACAGCCTTTCCCATAGGGGATCAGGGCTCGGCCTGCAGAGGGGCGGGCACAAGCCTCTCACAGTCTGTGAGGACGAGGCACAGCTCCGCCCCATGAAGCCCTGGCTCGGCTCCAGAGAGACTAGGCCGAAGCCGGGGCCTAAATTTAACACTGCGGCCGCCTGCCAGCAGGGGGCCAGCGCGGTGCACCCGCGAAAATCGCGGGAGTGACTGGCCAGGATCCCAGGAAGCTGGGGGAGACAGTGCCCCACTCCCAGCCAGCCTAATGCAGCTGCAGAAGGCATCCCAGACCCACACAGAGTACCTCATTGGTGGTGCAGGGTCCGGACCCAGTGGATCCCTCACGCAGGTCAGCAGACACCCAGGGAGCCGTGGACTGTGTGGATGAGCCCAGACAGGGGGGCCAGGTGGATCCCACTTCCCCAGAGCCCCTAAGGGATGGGGAAGGATACGCAGCATGAAGGCTCCAGCCCGTTGTACCCCAAGGGTACCTCAACCGCCTCCGCCCGGGGGAAGAGGAAGGAGACATGCTGGGGATCAAAAGATCCTCTTTGCTTCCATCCGACACTAAGTAGTGAGAGAGCATGAGTGTAGAGTGTGCCTCCTTCAACACAAAGCAAAGAACTGATGGGATTCTCCCTGGAGGGGGTGTATAGGCAGTAGGGGAAGAGTTACACTTTTAGGTGTAATGCCTTGTGTGTCCTCCGGAGGTCGGAAGCTATACACCCAATGTCTGGGTCTCCCAATGGAGCGCAAAAGAAAACTAAAAAAAAAAATCTATATAAAAAAGGAAAAAACAATAAAAGAGGTCTGCCTCCTAAGCGACACTAAGCAAAAACTGACGAGGCAAGGCTTGCCTGGGAAGTGAATACTGCAGAGGAGCTGCCACTATCTTTTTTTCAGATATTACCTAGTGTCCCCTCCTAGTGGACAGCAGCATAACACCCATGGTCCTACGTCCCCCAATGAGGCGAAAGAGAAAGTGACTGTATATTCCTTTTTTTTCCTCCGCTGCCCAGAAGCTGTGGTATACCCGACCTGTTCCGGCATGGTCTGACACACACATTACACAGGGGGCCCGTTTATAAGACTATCTCAGGACAGGAACATTTTGTTCTTTTAAAACACTTCCAATTGTGAAAGTTATTTTTATTCTGAGATCTATTAATTAAAATGTACAATTGTTCATGGGACAACCCCTTTAAAGGTAGGGCCAATTATGGCCAAAATGTCCTCTGCGGTGACCAATTGCCGCACAATTTTGTCTCATATTTGAGGGCCAATTAGAAGCCATATGTAGACAGTGCTTTGGCCATACTATCTGGCATCACCCAATGGCACAAAGCTAATCAACAGTGAATTGTGCTTGTTAACTTCACTGAAACATTTTCAGTAGAACAGATCTTTTCTTACCAAACAAACGAAGCAAATGTTGTGACCCATAGATATAAGAAGGAGGCGCCGGCTGGTCACTTTGAGGATAATTTTCTGGCATTAGTTTCCAAGACAACACCTACAGACGGAATGGGTATTAGTTCATTAGACACAAATACATGTATCCACTGCTTCATATGAAAAGGAACCTGTCAGGTTGGTGATAAAGAATCACTCATTAAAATTTTTATGGGTTAAACATGTATGAATGAGCAGTGTAGGTGTATTAACCACTTTGTGACCGGGGAAAATTCTTTCACGTGACTAAAGTGGCTCACACAAAGATCAGTGAGCCACATTTGAAATGCAAGTCTATGTAGGGTTAGAATGAGGCACCATAGACCTGCACAGTAAGGGTATGTGCCCACAGGAAGGTTTAGTGGCGTTCAAACCGTCAGTAAACCGCTGGAAATTATCAGTTCTGAGCTCTGAAGTCTCCAGCTGTTTTCCGGCGGTTTTTTTCAGCATGTGCACAGTGGTTTTCAGTCGGTTTTTCCAGCGGTTTTTCCGGCGGTTTTCTATGGAGGATTTTGTTCATGGAACCGATCAAAAAACGCTGAGAAGAATTGACATGCTGTATGCTGCTAAACCGCTGGGAAACCGCTCAACCGCGGGCAGATCCGCTCACATAAACCGACTATGTGTGCACAGCGGTTTCTAATTTACATAGGGTTACTTGTAAGTCCTAACACTGCTTAGGATTTACATAAATTTAAATAAAACCTATGCTAAACCGCCGGCGGTTTTCGCTGCTAAACCGACGTTAAACCTTCCTGTGGGCACATACCCTAATAGTGACTACAAGATCACACAGAGCACATGGTGAGCCAGTAAGTCAGAATAGTCATGTGATGCAAGAGGAATGGACCTGCTCTGGAAACTATATATAGTCCCCATCAGAGATTCCAGTGATGGGGGATATGGCGTGTGTGTGTGTGCGTGTGCATGTGCGTGTGTTATCCTCCATCGCAGGAATCCAGACTTGAAAATGTTCACACTTTTTAGCAACAGCTGCTGAAAAAGTGCATCTTCTAGTCCGAAAAATAGTTAAGATACACACATGGTATTGTCATGAATGCAGAAAGCAGAATACAAAAATATAAAGGGCTCAATTATTTGGAAGAAATGCGTTAGCCAGTTTAACATTGCAAGTTGTTACCTCATTCAGTTCATTGTTTCGACGACCTTCTAGACCAGAAAACACAGAACTTCCCTCTTTGCTGGGAGTTAAAGTAATTGGTGAGGATGAGCCACTATGAACTGGTGTTTCTAGAAAGAGTTAACAGGAAAAATAAAGTTTTTGGATTTGTTTTTCTAAATTGATATATTAACTTTCATAATTCGTAAAATAAATATATTTAGGTTCTTTAACATAAAGGGTATTTTTTGTTGTACTTTAATCCTTCAAATGCAAGGTTTCTATGGAGTAGAAAAAGTGTCAACACGATAGAAAATAAAGTAGCTACAGTCTGGCATGCTGTGCAGAAGTTGGCAACTTAACATAAGGCTACATTCACAATTGCATTTTGCAAATTAAACAGATTGTTAAAGTACGAGCACAAAAGCTATATGAGATTTCAGAACAAACTTCCCTATTGAGCGGATTGGAAAACTGCTGCGTTTTTGGAAAGTGCAGCATGGCATTTCTGTTACCAATAGTGAGCAAGTGCAAGGAAATGCAACCATACATTTTTCATGAATAAAACTAAAAAAAAAAAAAAACTTTATTAAACAAGTACTGTAGTCAAATGACACAATCTGCACCAAAACCTTTTTTAAGCAACTTCTCTAATACCAAGAGAGTAGGTTTAACCTGCAAAAAAAGCAACAAAAGTAACATGTGGACATTGCTTTAGGAACAACTTTCTCCAGTTATTGAGATGATGTTTCAGCTAGACTGTCTGCTCCATCCTCACTTAGCATATAAACGTATACATAAGTGCTTAAAATCTATTTAAAGAAGTCATTTGTAATGACATTTTCTTTGGTCAGCTGCATACACAACCAGTCAGGTCAGTTTAGTTTCTAGTGGTCTGACTGGAGTGCAGGCCAGTTGCATACAAAGAAAATGTGCTCATCTGCATTGTGTACAGATGCCAGAATTGCACATGATTACATTGAAATTCAGCCAAGTGGACTTGTACACTGGATGTGGTGCACACAGATCAAATATACGTTCACAAGAATGAGCCGTTGGAATAGTGACGGAAAACAATGTTTTTGGCTTGCTTGCCCATTGGAGATCACTTACTCTTCTCCAGGTGAAGAAATAGCTTTGGCATTGAAGTTGGAGTCTCTGGATGTCGTCGCTTGGGCTGGGGAGAAGCGCTACTCTCAGACATCCTATCACAGCTTGTACTGTGCCGCGTTGAGCGCCTTAATGATTGTAAAATGTCTGGCTCAGTCCTCCGTCTCTTCGGAGTGATTGAATCACCAGTGGTGGGCTGGCTATCTATGGACTGTGGGGTAGGTGGGTTCAAAAGTGGTGGACTAGGAGATACTTCCTCTTGATGTCTTAAGAAAAAAAAATAATAATATTTATTTATCAGATTCACTTCTGTAAATTTAAGAAACAAAAAAATATATAATAAAAATATATACATCTAAATAATAATTATTAGCAACATACATAAGAATAAGCCATACCTATTTCCAATACTTGTAAATTCTCTGATAGGAAGGAAGAATTTAGATGAGATAACCTTCTTATATTGTGCTTGCTCATATGGGTAGAGTAGTATCAGTGGGAGGGTGAAGTCAAAAGTAATTCTTAAACCATCCACCATTTCTTTGCAAAGTTCCACACTAAAAAAGATAAAATTTAATTGATAATGTATATTATATCCAAAACGCATGAAACATTCTAGATTTTTTTTTAGTAACACTATAGGTGGGGTGGTCTAGACCAATGGCATCACTTGATCTGGCGCCTCCTAATTTGCAAATCCTGTTTTTTCTTTTATACAAACAGCATTAATATGCACATTCCAAAAGATGATAGCTACAATTTCCTGAAGGACTGTTCTGTACTTAACGTCATACACAAGATTGCAGTATTTTTTTTTTTTATAAAGTGTTTCTCTCTGAAATAACCTTTTTTAAAATAACAGCATTCAAAGAACAGCTTCCTCATTTCCTCCCAACTTTAAAAGCTGATGGTGAGTGTAGCATTTCCTCTTAGATTCCATTGCAAATTAAAGGGAACCTGACAACTTCCCCAGACACCTCCCCTAACTGCCACTATGTATTTAGACCCCTTTCACACTAGCGTTTGTCTGTATCCGGCCACAAAACCGCATCTGCTGCATTTGCCGCCTAACGGCTGCACTTGCTGCAAGCCCCATGCATTCTCTATGGGGCTTGAGGAAAGTGCGGTTTTACCGTGATCCGGCACTTGTGGCTGTAAAAAAAAAAAAAAAAAATGCGGTCAGCTGCAGTTTTTTTCGCGGCCGCAACTGCCGGATCGAGGCAATACCGCACTTGTCTCAAGATCCATAGAGAATGCATGGGTCTTGCCGCATTTGCAGCCCAAGTGATTTTCTGTCCGGATCTGGACAGAAACGCTAGTGTGAAAGAGGCCTTTCAGTTATCTATATACCTTTTCTAGTATGCCCTTTTTGTCAGGCTACTGAATATACCTAAAGACAATTGAATATCTTTGGTGTTGATATGCTAATGAAAGCTAGACTATTTGTTGTGGTGTTTTCCCCATACTAGTCATCCCACTAATCAGGTTACCACACCCTGGTGGCAGGGCTGAGGAATCCATGTCTATTTTGGTGGAGTCAGTATATAATGGACCGACTCAGAGTCCTAAAAAATATATAATAAATTGGGTACAGTAGTTCAATGCAGTATGTGATTATTATGTTTTATCTAAATAGCTTGAGTATTGTATTATAATGATTAACCCCTTCACCCCAGGAGATTTTTCATTTTCTGATTTTCATTTTTCCCTTCTTCCAAGAGCCATATACCTTTTTTATTTTTCCATCAATATAGACCTATGAGGGCTTGTTTTCTGAGGGACGAGTTATACTTTTGAATGACATTTATTTTACCATCTAGTGTACTGGAAAATGGAAAAAAAATTCCAAGTGCAGTGAAACATAAAAAGTGCAATTACATGTTTGTTAGTTTTTTTTATTCACCATGTTCCCCTACATGGTAAAACTGACATGTTGGTATGATGCCTTGGGTTGGTCCGAGCTCGTAGATACCAGACATGTATACTTTTGCTGTTATCAAGTAGTGAAAAAAAAAAAACTTAGAAGTTTTCCAAAGAAAAAAGAATCGCACCTTTGGCGCCATTTTCTACGACTCATAGCATTCTCATTTTTCAAGATCTGGGGCTGTGTGACAGCTTATTTTTTACTGCTTGAGCTAACGTTTCTAATAATACTATTTTTGGACAAATGTGCTATTTTGATCGCCCGTTATTGTAATGTTGCGTGTATCAAAAATAAGTTTAGTGTTTAGTAAACCGCATAACAAAGAAAACATTCAATCAAATTAATTGATTTTATATTATGATAGCTCAGGCAATTCTGAATGTTGCAATACCAAATAGTTTTATTTTCAATGAGGCAAAAGAGGGAGGATTTGAAATTTTTTTTTTTAACTCTATTTTACACTGCCCCTTAGGGTGCCTCAGCAGTACACACTGATCGCTTGTGTAAAATAAATGATCACTTTCTGTCGGCAATGCAGCTCAGGGTTCGCCGGCAGGAAGTGACTCATGACCGCTTCCAGGATCATTAGATGACTCCAGGCTTTCATAGCAATGCATCGATGCCCCATGATCACATCACAAAGCCGCCGATGCTGGCGGGAAAACTGCAAGGCCCCCACTACAGTGGTTTGGATCTCTGTCAGTGATTGACAGCACAATCCAAAGGGTTAAATAGTGCGATCCAATAGGGGCTGTTAGCTACACATGTCAGCTGGTCAGATGAATGCATGAGCTTGCAACAAAGAGGGAGGCAGCCAAAGGTGTACAATTACACTTTGTCGTGAAGGGGTTAAAATCCCAATGTTAACATTGTACTATAATAAATTTAATCACTTAAAGGAAATCTATCACCAAGTTTTTGCTGTCCAATCTGAGCACCATAATGTAGAGAAAGAGACCTTGATTCCAGCAATGTATCAATTTCTGAGCTGATTGCTGTCATTTTGATAAAACTACTGTTTTCTCTGCTGTAGATATAGCAGTTCATGAATATGCTATGCTGGGCTACCTGGCAGCAGGTCAAGTACTCCTCTAATGATAAAATCACTAATCAGCTAGAGATTAACAAAACTACACTTACCTGCCCAGTAGACAACACTGCTGTAATCAGGATCTCTAGCCCTACATTAGGATACTCTCAGATTAGGTGGCAAAAATCCTGTGACAGATTCATTTTACACATGAGCCATGAGGGAGTCAGAGTTGGAGTTAGGGAAATTGAGGAGTCTGAGTCAGAGGTTTGGTTTACCATCCTGCCCTGTGTGTATGAGTAACAATGTGCAAGGGCGACATCAGCAATGGTGCTTTAAGAAATCTTTGCCTCCCTGACAATGTGCAGCAAGATGGCAGTATGTACCAGTGACGACCAGGTATTGCAGATAATTCTTTAGTCAGTCACCCCCTTCCCTGCACTCTCGATGGTCCAAGCTCACTCCTCTGGCTCTGCTGCCTTGAAACGCCAAAAATCTATAATGGGTCATAACTTCTCACTATGTCCTAGGGAAGTGGTTTGGGTGCATTGAGATCCAGTCGGTCCCCACCATGGCTTCCCTATCTGGCTTCTACTAGCCGTCCCACATATCTCACAACCCTGGGGTGCAAAGGAAAAATCAGGACCCAGGTGCATGTACGACCTGTGCCAGTGGTCCCACAAACATGATTTCTGAAGGGCTCAGATATAAGGCAATTCTCCAATCCTGTATGATATTATGGTGCCTGTCTGACTGGGGGTTCTCGGAGGTCCAGGCCCCCAGCAGGAGTTAATTATATCAGAAGGCTTTTGAACCAGCTGTCTGTTGGAGGTGTGACTTTTCCCTTTGATGTTTCTAAAGCTGGACTCTTGCTGACACAGATGTCCTGCATCAGTTTCACATTCAAAAATATCTGGATAAGCAGTTTTAGATAGTCCGTGATAGGCAGGGCATTATATCTCCCATATTCTTCACAGTTTCCTAGCTTCGTTGACACATGCCTAGAGGCAGCAGTAACGCAGGATATAGCCAGCCGCTAGATTCGTAGAGCTAGAGGTAATTATGCCATACATGACTGCTGCCTCCCTAGTAATGTTCAGTGAGCTGATGAAGTCTGGGTAAATGCACCCGGATAAATGTGCTGTAATCAAGACCGAAATTGTGCAGGCACCAGAGGCAACACAACTATTGCAAATAGACCATAGTAAACATAGTACACATTGGAATAGCCCCACCCCTGGAACCAGCGTCACAGTGACATTGGAACCAAGGAGTTGCTGAGGAAGTGCCTGAGGCTTGTCAGCTTGATGATGCTCCGGGGGAGGATCCCAGGATGCACTGGGGCACTCACACAGGATGTCATCCAGAAGGAAATAGAAAAAAAACAGCTGTTACTGCAGAGAGGGAACAATCGGGAAATAATAACGGAAGAATATTAGAAAATAGCTTAGATTAGAGGGACATATTAGATCGGAAGTTAGGAAGTAGGTTGTTGGTCTCAGACTACCCTTTAATTGGCTGGAGAGAACTATCTGGGAAATTAATATTTATTAATTTATATAGCGCTATTAATTCCATAGCACTTTACATACATGAGTAATGCGGTCCCTCTTGGAGCTCACAATCTAAACATCCTATCAGTATGTCTTTGCAATGTGGGAGGAAACCCATACAAACACGGGGAGAACATATAAACTCCTTGCAGATGTCGTCCTTGGTGGGAATTGAACCCAGGACCTCGAGACCTCAGTGCTGCAAAGGCTGCAGTGCCAACCACTTGAGCCAGTTTACTACTGCTCTGGAATTAAACTACTACGCATACTCTTGCCATGGTCTGGGCAGTCACTATTGGCTAAGTTCTATGTAAAACAGCTATACAGTTAGTAAGCTAAAAGCTCTCATTGCACGAGAACCATAGCACATTCCAATTATTTTTTTTTCTGCAAACCCTTTTTTTTAATGCAAATTAACAATGAACACTCTGGTCTCACAGAAAATAAATATTGCTGTCTAAGAGAGCATACATATCACATATCTTACTTTTTCTCGGGAGGAACATAATGTACATTCATGTTGACATTTGACGTGGTCTGATGCCTAAATCTTTCATTTGCTGAAAATGCGGCATTTATAGCAAAGTGTTTAACGTACGATTCAAGAATAGTAATGATGTTCGTCTGACAAGGCAGTTTCACAAGCTATAAAAGAAAAAGAATAATTTAATGCTTTACAGTCATGCAAAAAGTAAAAGATGCACTACTGCCTACATATACATATGTTCACAATAGTACGCAAAGTCATGGACACGACCAATGACGTACCAAAACAGGATTGGTCATGAAGGAGTTATTCACATGCAGCAAAATGTATTCCAGAAAAGGCGCAGTAATCCAAACTCTTATACAAGCTGAAGAAAATTACAATATCTACAAGCACCTTTAAAGTTTAAAATTAGAAAACCTGAGAATGGATGTCACCTGCCTGGGAGGTACTGATAACAGAATCTGTAGAGGTGAATTACCTGCACTGATAATGAAAGGTGAGGGAAAGAAAACATAAAAAATAAAATAAAAATAATAATAATTTCTGACTTTTCAGTGAAGATTCTCGGAGAACACCTATATGATGTCATCATAGTGATGACCGTATAGCCTCCGGGCAGTAACACTACCATAGCGCCCACAGAGTTAGTGACAACATCAGGACTATGCTATACAAGAATGAATGAACATACCCGTTTGCGCTTGTTTATGTAATAGCAATCTTCTTCAAGCTTCTTTTTTAGAATTTCAGGTATTTCTATTACAATGTTTTTTTCTTCCATGTCTCGTTTTGAGAGAATCTCTTGTTCTTCTTTCTACAAAACGAAGAAAACATGTAGCACATCCAAAAACAATAAAATAAATCAAACTAACAATTTAAGGGACACTGTCACCAGGTTTTTGCCATCTCACCTGAGAGCAGCATAATGTAAAGAAAGAGACCCTGATTCCAGCGATGTGTCTCTTCCTGGGCTGCTCAGTGTAGTTTCCATAAAATCACTGTTCAATCAGTTGGAGATTAACATTGTACGACTAATCAAATAGTGCAGCATAGTCATTTACTGCTTAATCTGAAGCTGAGAAAACAGTAATTTTATCAAAGTGACAGAAAGCAGCTCAGTAAGTGACACTTCACTGGAATCAGGGTCTCCATCTTTACATTATGCTGCTGTCAGATGGGATGGCAAAAACCCGGTGACAGATTCCCTTTAAGGCTATGTTCACACTGGATGTTTTTGATGCTGCATTTGTTTTTTGACAACTGCACCAAAAACGGATCAGTCAAAATGTCTGCCAAAGTGAATGCAAACTGTCACTTCAGTGAGGAAGTAGACAAACTCTAATGCCACCTAATAAAGGTAGCAATCTTAATAATCATGATTGACTCTTTAAGGGTATGTGCACATCAGTCGTTTTGTGGGCTGTTTTTTAGCGTTTTCCGTCGGCGGTTTCCGCTGAGTTTTATGTTAATTTATGTTAATCCTAGCCACCGGTTGGATTAACATGCTAGTCAATGGAGTTTAGAAAACGCTGTGTACATTAGAACGGTTTTTTTCTTCTCCTTTCCAGTTTCTTCACCGGTTTTCCACCGGTTTTCAAAGGTAGAGCAAGTGACTTCATTTGAGCGTTTTTCCAGCGGATCTAGCTTACAAGTGCACGAAAAACCAGTCTGGAAAACGCTAAGAAAAACGCCGGGGAAATCGCCAAGAACACGCTGTACAAACGCTAATAACCCGATCCCAAAACGTTAGCAAAACGCTAACAAAACGATGGACACTGCCGAGTTCAGAAAACTCAGTTTCTGCCATTCTCCACCGGTTTCCGGACGGTCTGCAAAGATGCAGAAACGTCAGATGTGCACATACCCTAACAAGCCTTTTAATATGACTTCGGGGTTGTGCCAGATCAAAACCCCAAACTGCAGACGCTGCGTTTCGGGGTGATTGCCCCTCATCAGTGCAGTGTCAGGGAATTGTGATCTGGCTGTATGAGAGGCATATAACACAGTTAAGAAGAATGGGTGAAAAAAATCTGTTCAGCAGAGAATATAAGACCCTATTGCACCTTTCCTTTCTTTTTAGTCTCCTGTATGAGAGGCAAAGATGAGGTCTGGGGGAGTAGCTATTCTCCTTAAGTCCCCGTTACACAGTACGAGAGTTAACAATATCGCCTAAACGTCACGGGTTTGGAGTAGTTGAAATGACATCGTTAGGACGTCGTTGCGTGTTAACACGAGATACGACTACGATAATTCGTTGGATCGTTGATAGCAGATTTGAGAGCATGTTCTCAAATCAAACAATCCACGATCAGCCAACTTGCTGCAACGTTCTGTGTGACACCGTGATAACCATGTCGTTAACGACTTCGCCCATTGATTTATAAAGTTTTTTTCCCATGCTAATAAGGCCAGACACTAATCACAAGGACATCAGTTCAACTTCCTAGTCTGCCCTGTTTCCGTGTTGTCACACAGAATATATTATATCACACTTAGAGAATAGATTTTTTGTGGATTGCTTTGAAGCTTTTCTTGATAGTATTTTGAGGTATATAATTTGAATATCTTCAAACATAACCAGTGTTTTCATTTTTAATATTGTAAAGCAAGCGGTTTTGATAAACTTTCAAATCTACTTAAATCTAAAACAAAACCTTTTAAAAACCTTCTACATGTCCATTTCCTTTATGCTGTTTCTGATCCAGGCAATTTGCTCGTTGTCAAGGTTAATCCGTATTCAGTTCCACATATACTGAATTTAACATAATGGTGGGGGTGAAGCTATTTTACATTTTTCATTTGAAAGATTCTTACTTTGTCACCCAGTCCCTTTTGTCCTTTCAACTTTTATTTCTCCGATTACTGTTGTCATGCAATGTATTAAACCTGCCAGCTTTACACAAGCAAATCACAAACTAGAGTAAACAAGCAAGGCCCAACAGGCCACAGTACATGGCAAACCCAGAAGTCATGCCAACCCTCGTCCCCCCTGTGATCACAATTTCAGGGGGTTTCCCAAAGGGGTTTCGAAGGTAAAGCGTGGCGGGCTCACCTAGGGATAACCCCCACGGGACACAAGCCCAAAAAGGTTTTCCCAAAAATAAACGCCCATTTTTGAGTTGGGGGGTTTTTTCACGGCAAACCCAGACCCTAAAACCCCCGCATTACCAATATTTACTGTTGGTGATCGTAAAAAAAGGTTTTAATTTTGTAATAACTACAGTATTTTTTTTTTTTTTTAAATCAGGGGCCTTACTTGATTAAAATGTTCACATCTAAACATAAAAAATTTCAATGGAAAAATTTTACAACATACCCTGTAAAAACGGTTTTTTTAAAACGCACTTTTGTTCCCCAAGGGGGGAAAATTTGGGGGGGGCTTCCTTTTAATCCCCAATCTACAGTTTTTTTGTGGGTGTAGGGGTGTG
>JARQOC010000002.1:481406211-481456451 GCA_033576535.1 Allobates femoralis
TATATCTCAAATACCGTATATACTCGCGTATAAGCCGAGTTTTTCAGCCCAAAATTTGGGCTGAAAAGTCCCCCCTCGGCTTATACACGAGTATATACCGCCCGCCCGCCACCCGCTTCAGTATACAGGCCCCCCCATCAAGATCCAGGGTCCCCCCCTTGCTCGGCAAACCTGTAAAGTAAAATCCTTATACTTATCACTGTCCTCTCGCCGCCGTCCCGCCGCTACCGACACCGCGATCCTCCATCTTCATTCAGCGTCTTCCGGCTTCCTGTGGTCGCAGGCAATGACGTCATTGTCAGCGCCGACCACAGGAGGCCGGAAGACGCTGAATGAAGATGGAGGATCTTACTTTACAGATTTGCCGAGCAAGGGGGGGGGGCCCTGGATCTTGATGGGGGGCCTGTATACCCCTGGGGCTGGTGCTGCATATACCACTGGGAAGGCTGCTGTAACACTGCTGGGGCCTGTATGTACCACTGGGGAGGCTGCTGTATACCACACTGCTGGGGGTTGTATACTACCACTGGGGAGGCCTGTATACCACTGGTTGGGGCCTGTATACCACACTGCTGGGGGCTGTATACCTGTGCTGGGGTCCACCCTCGGCTTATACACGAGTCAATAGGTTTTCCCAGATTTTGGGGGCAAAAGTAGGGGGGTCGGCTTATACATGGGTCGGCTTATACACGAGTATATACGGTAGTTGGCTAAGCCTGTGAGTTCATTGTCTTATTTTAATGTGTATACAGTCCTTTAGCCTCAATCATAAGATGATGTGAAGGCATTAAGTCCAAGATGAATACATGAAGCTACCTGCAATAAACAAAATGTGAATGAGGACAAAAAAAAACCCATATAAGATGGTGTACATAGTAATGACATACATCAAAGTCACTCCATATAACTCTGGAACACACTAATGTATCCCAAAGTTTCTTGAATGTCATTCTCCTTCAGCAGATTTGCAGATAATTGTAATATATTTAAAATTGGCAAACTTGAATCGAATTTCCACCAAATATATTCTTTTTATTTATTCCGTAGCTTTGTGTAAGTATACATGATAAAAGTTTGATTTTAGCAAAAGGCCAAATCTGCATTTTTTACATTTATTTGACTCATTGAAATTCTGTTCCATTAAAAAGATGCCTTAAAAGTTGAAATACTTTTTATATTTGACATGCAAAAATTATTGAATTGTTGAAAGAAGAAAATGCTTTTCAAGTTAAAAGACTAGGAAGAAAAATAGCCTAATAAACATTTCAAAACCGAGAAGAAGGTCTATATTTTATGCTCAAAAATATATGGAGTTAAAAATGACATTTCTCAAACACATCTTTTAACAATGTTATTATGATACCAGAAGCAAACAGCATGACATCTAAAATGTTCTAATAGATTATAAGAATATAACAAAATAAAAGAATTCTTAAATTAAGTCAAATTAAATGTAAATAAAATGAATTCACTGAGCAGCATTCTTTTATAAATTACATATATAAGTTTTATTGACTGCAAAATAGAATGCATCCCTGATAAAATAATATATATGACTACATTCTAACACTAATGGGAAGAATGTCTAATGGCATTGAACTCATTTAATATCTCACAGCACAGGTTGAATGACATGGAGGCAAATGATCACTAAAAATTATCACACATCATGTGTGTCTCCTGGTCTCCAATATGGTTCACCTTCTTACCTCTCACAGCTTCTCCATAGTCTCCTCACTTTTTGCAAAGAATGACTTCATGGAATTCATGCCTGCAGTGTATTAGAGTGTCCAAACCCCTTCAATTGCTATCATCTGAAAGCTTGTTCTACTGACATCTACTCCTCCCAACTCCCTTAAGGTACCTTCACACGCGGCAATTTTGCAAGCAATTTCACTGGCAATTTGCTGGTTGCAGTGAAATCATGGATACATGGTTCTGTTTTGTTGCCGTGTAGAAATGGAACCATGTATCCATGATTTCACTGCAACCAGCAAATTGCCAGTGAAATTGCTTGCAAAATTGCCGCGTGTGACAGTACCTTTATACACTACCGTTCAAACGTTTGGGGTCACCCATACAATTTTGTGTTTTCCATGAAAACTCATACTTTTATTTTATCAAATGAGTTGCAAAATGAATAGAAAATATAGTCCAGACATTGACAAGGTTAGAAATAATGATTTTTATTTGAAATAATAATTTTCTCCTTTAAACTTTGCTTTCGTGAAAGAATGCTTCCTTTGCAGCAATTACAGCATTGCAGACTTTTGGTGGATACTATTTAATGAAGCTGTCAAATGAGGAGCTGTGAGGCATCGATTTATCAAACTATAGACTCTAATGTACTTGTCTTGTTGCTCAGTTGTGCAGCAGGGCCTCCCACTTACTTTGTAATAATGTAGGTGTGGAGGAGGCTCGCTTTTTCTGGAAAACTCCAACGGGAATGGACACTTGTGTGAGTTAATCATTGAGCTGCTCCAATTTGTCCTGCATCACAATTTCTTTGTATTTAAAAACCGGTTTTATTTACAGAAGCCTGGCATTGCCATGGATGCGGTCTGTGCGTCTTTGTACGCAAACTTGTTCCTCGGATATTGGGAGAGGGACATGATTGCCGGCGGGGGCGCAGGGGCCGCTACCCATGTGCAGTGCTGGATGAGCTATACCCATGATTGTTTATTTTTTTGGCAGGGCAATCTGGAGCAGCTTGATATATTCATGAGGGGACTCAATGACAATAACCTAAATATCAAACTCACATTTAATTGGAGTCAAAATTCGATTGAATTTTTAGACATCTGCATGAGGGTCAATGATTGCAAATTCTTACAACCTGATGTTCAAAGAGAGGAGACAGCGGTTAACTCTCTTTTACATGCAACATAGTATACAATATAAGGAAGATCTTGCAGAAACACTGGTCTGTCTTATTGACAGAACCATCCCTTAGGAAGATACTCACAACTTAACCCAAATGACCAGTAGAAAGGCAAAAAACCTAAAGGACCTTTTGATGCAGACTCACTATGCCCCAAAAAACCTCAGGATCTTTGGTACTACAAGCACCACACGAGAGTTTTTCCCATGTGGTCAGTGTATGGCCTGGAAAAATATCTAACGTGAGATGGACTTCTCCTCTAGCGATGGAATGAGTATATTTACCATCAATCACAATATTTCTTGTGACAGCACGCACATGGTGTATTACGCCACGTGTGGCTGTCAAAAGATGTTTATAGGATTAACATCACGAAAATTACGGGTTTGAATAGATGAACAAGTGAGATATATTGAGGGCTCTAAAGAGGTGGAGGATGTGAGCAGTTTGAGAACCTTGCCATGTCACTTCAAAATACACCACAACAGTAAAGGTGCCTTCACACCAGGCGACGTCGCTAGCGACATCGCCGAAAAAGTGACGTCACAGCGACGTCGCTAGCGACGTCGCGCTGTGTGACAGCGCGACGCGACCGCGAATTATCGCTGGTCGCAGGTTGTCAAGTTTACGGGAAGAACCGTAAACCTGTCAACCTGCGACCTGCGATAAGGCTGGATCGCGCCGTGTGACATCGCCAGAGCGATGTCACAGGCGATCCAGCCTATACCGCAGCGTTGCTGCGGATCGCTCGCTGGGCTGAGCCCAGCCCAGCAAGCGATGTCACCGCCCGCATCGCTGCGGCATCGCCGGCCGCAGCGATTCTGTGTGACAGGTGACCAGCGACGTCGGAAGCGAGCGGGCACCCGCTCATCGCTTCCGACGTCGCTGGTCACATCGCCTAGTGTGACGGGACCTTAACAGTAAAACCTTAAAGGTCCGGGGAATAGACATAGTTCATTGTGGTATTGTAATGACCAGAGGTCCGTACTAGATCCAGCGAGTCACAGAAACAGAGATGGAGGCAGAAGCAACATAAAATACTTCCTTTTACTTGGGGAAACAGATAGAAAGTTTAGAGCAATATGCACAGATACGTTATTTCCCAGAAATAAATTAATTATTTAGATACACACAGCATCAAGCTAGGGGTCGGTGTGTTACCTCAATGTTTTTCCTCAGTGTGAGAAGACAATGCCAAAAGTAAATTTACCTAAAATCTATACAGAAAAATAAGCGATAATTAACTACACACAGCAGCAGGACAGGTGTAAATCAGATGGATGCAGTTTAGTGAAAATCACTGAAATAACACACCGATTTACCATCCTATCAACTCTATACATACAATACATATAAACCCAGTGTACATATATGTACATACATGTTTATATATCTGATCTGTTGGATACCCGGGTACCCTATCTAATGGTAACGTTTAGTCCAGTTTACAGTCTGTACAGGCATGAGGAAGTTCTGTTAGTGCAGTCACTTCCAATGGTCTTCGGCGGCAAAAAAAAAAACAAAAAAAAAAAAAACACATACGTGATAAACATGAATATTGTGTTCTCTTGTCTGAAGGGGGTCTTAAGTCTCTGTAGTTTTTGGGGAGGCAAAGTGTGTTCACCTGGAGACACCACACCAAAGCCTGCAGTCTCACAGCAGAGATTCAGTCTTTTTCTCTCACAGTATGGCCGACCTGTCTCCTCTGGAGCACTCCTCTCCTGGCAGTAGTATAATCGCTTTCTATCATAAAACAAGTCAATTTGGTCCCCTCCAGAAGTACTGCTATCGAGTTAATCAGAGTCCGGTCTCAGCTTTATCTGGCAAAGATTTCTCCACAGCTGCTTTCCTCTCACAGCACCTCAGGAACCAGTTTACCTCAGCACAGTCTGTCAAAAAGTCCTCCCTGTCTCCGTGACAATCCCCTCAGCTGATAGCCGCCACCTTTTTATTCAGGAAGTAAATTTCCACACACTCCTACATGCCACCCCACTAGAGGTTGGCGTCCTCGACACACCTTCCTTTTCAAAGTCCTCTTGCGCATAGTGCTGTGATGGTACTCCCACCATAGCCTGACTTGACCTCCTGGGACCAGACACTGGATTTCCAGTCCCAGAAGTATCAGGGCTTTCACCAGGAGAAGCTGATGAGGATGCTCCCTCCTGAGGTGCTGGATTCCATAACACATTGTCCAGATCAGGCACCTGTCTTTGTTCAGCATCCCTAGAAGAAGACATAGGATGCACAATATTCTCACTATATGGTGGCGCATTTACCACAGCGAAAAGGTGGGTAGACACAGGGTAAGGCTCATCACAACATTCGGTATTACTAGGATGAATCACCCCCCGAGAAACAGGTTCTGGCCCCCTGGAAATGGGGACCGTGTTTTCGAAACGACATCACTGCAACATGTTACGATGAAGATTGCGGGTCGGTCCACCAGTTCCCACCGACTCTACCTCATAGACCGGAATTTCAGGACTCACCCTTCTTTTGACCACATATGGCGTTGCCTCCCATCGATCACTCAACTTGCCCGATTGCCCCTTAGTCCTCACAAACACCCTGTCCCCAGAGAGAAAGGCTCAGTTTGTACTGGGTGTCTGTCCGGTGAGTCACCTGACTGAGTCGGTCACCCACCACCCGATGAACCACCCTTAACTGATGCCGGTGTTCACGGGCCCATTCAGATGCGGTCCAGGGGGGAGTTGAGGAGGAATCTGGCATGCTCAACTCTTCAATATCTCGGCCAGGTCGACCGAACATTAGCATGTGTGGGGTGTAACCTGTAGTGCTATGCATCC
The DNA here is from genome assembly GCA_033576535.1 of Allobates femoralis. NCBI lineage: Eukaryota > Metazoa > Chordata > Amphibia > Anura > Aromobatidae > Allobates > Allobates femoralis. The sequence continues at coordinate 481,411,900 of JARQOC010000002.1, forward strand.
AGTTATTATAGGCCCACATCAATTCAGGGATAAATTTAGACCAGTGAGCCCGTTGCTCATTCCTAATGTCCTCAACATTTGCAAAAGAGTCCGATTGCAACGCTCGCAAGCTCCATTACCTTCTGGATGGTAGGGTGTCGTCTTTGACAACTGGATACCATACAACTAGTACAGTTCCTTCATTAAAGTACTCTGAAAACATGCCCCCTGATCAGAATATATTCTCTGCGGACACGCAAACACCTGAATGAAATGTCAGCACACGGCCTTAGCTGCAGACTCTGCCATCTGCTCTCTTGTTGGTACCACTACGGTGTATTTGGTGAAATGGTCATTCATTACCAGACAGTAGGAGTACCCAGATGTAGAGTATCCTATCTGGACATAATCGATCATGAGCAGCTCCAATGGGGCTGAAGTCTTAATAGACTGCGTGCGCTGCTCAGGGCTCTTACTCAAACCACAGGCACGGCGCTCTTGACACACCTCTGTCACTATCTTCCCTAAGTCAGGGCAGTACAGAACCCTTTGTAACCATTGAAGTGTCTTTTCACTCCCAAAGTGAGCTTTCTCATGCGCTTCACGGGCAACCACCAGCCCCAGCGACATGAGGATCACCAGCTGGTGCCGATGTTGCAACTCAGATTGCAAATAAACCTTGCGATATAATAGGTCTGTTCCACGCACAACTTGTCCCACTGACACAACAGCTTCTCGCCTTCTGTGGACAATTGGGCCTTCTCTTCTGGTCGTGGCCAGACTCCATTCTGTACCCAAGAGCATGCCAGTTTAATGTCTGGACAACCATTTTGGTCCTCTAACCAGTCATGAGGAGTTTTACCAAGGACATAAGGCATCCCTGATACAACCCCACTTGAATGTACCACACTCTGGAAGATAGGTAATTGACCAAAATCAGGAGTCTCGATGTCCTTGAGTTCGTCAACACTCCCTCCTAAGGGTCCCAAAGGCACCCATGACAGTGCATCGGCATTTCAAATCTCTCGTCCAGACTGAAATTAAATACTATAGTTGAATTTAGCTAGGTGGGCGACCCATCGCTGTTCTAGTGCCCCCAGTTTTGCATTATCTAATTGGGACAGGGGGTTGTTATCTGTCATTACCAACACTTCAGCACCTGTGAGGTATTCGGCAAAACGCTCAGTCATAGCCCATTCCAATGCCAGTAGCTCCAGGTGAAACGACCTGTAATTGGCCGGGTTACGCTCCGTATCCCTTAGGGACCAGCTGCCATAGGCGATCACTCGCTCTCGGCCATCTTTTACTTGTGCTAGTACCGCCGCCCCAAACCATGAAGACTACCATATGTGTACAGCAAGAAAGGAGTGTCGAACCAGGCATACGCCAGTAACGGGGCACTCGTCAGAACAGCTTTTACTTCCTCAAATGCTATTTGTTTTTAAGGTCCCCACTGGATTGGACGGTTTCGTGGTCCTAACGCTGTTCCTCTCAGCAGCTCATTCACTGGCGCCACCAAATGGGAAAACTTAGGTATAAATCACCGATAGTATCCAGCAAGGCCTAAAAAGGCCCTGACCTCCCGCAATGTACAGGGTGGGGGCCATTCTTGAACAGCCGCCACTTTGCTAGCTGCTGGTAACACTCCTTCTGGGGTCACTACATGGCCTAAGTACTCAATTAGATCCCGTAACAACTGACATTTCTTTGGCTTTATCTTCAGGCCATGACGGCTGAGCCACTGGAGAATTTGACGCAGTTTCTCAAGATGATCCTAAAATGATTTCCCAAATACCACAATGTCATCTAAATATATCAAAACTGACTCAAAGTTCAGGTCACCTAAACAGTGTTCCATCAGGCGCTGGAAGGTCTCAGGGGCGTTGGTAAGCCCAAAGGGCATCCGGTTGAACTCATACATCCCCATCGGTAGGACAAATGCCGTCTTAGCACGATCTTTCTCTGCCATTGGTACCTGGCAATACTACTAGCCAAGTTTAACGTCAAGAAGTATTTTGCCCGACCCAATGACGATAGGGATTCCTCTATCCGATGTAATGGGTATGCATCACATACCATGTGAGCATTCAACTTTCGGTAGTCCACACAGAATCGAAGAGTCCAATCCTTTTTCTGCACCAGAACCACAGGTGCTGCTCTTTGTGTGCAATTTGTAAAATTCTTGTTGCCTTTGTGCCAACAGAGCCACTGAAGGGCTGCAGATTCTATAACTGAATCCAATCTGAAAATGACAACAAGCAAGATTCTGTGGAATAGATCCATTCTCATATACATCTGTATGCTCACTCTGCACTTTGTTGTACTGCCAGATCGGTGTGCGCTCTCGTCTCTGTCCGGCCACCTCCCACCCCTCTTGGAGCATCTCTAATAGCCGTGGTGTTTGTGGTCTCACCAGGTGCCCGGAAACACGCAGTATGATGACTTTCTGGGCGGGGTCACATGATCCGGCGGGGACAGTGGGAGCGCCGACATCTGTTCCTGGGGGCGGTGAGACAGATTGGTGTCTTCTACCTTTCACAATATATAAGGTTCTGTTGGCACAGGGTAATACATCTCCCCTGATGAAGCTGGTAAACTATAAACACGCGATACATGGGGACTTTCTACCTGAGGGGGCCTTTTTCTTCTCCCCTGGCTCAACATAATACTGGTACTATTTTGCACTTTGGTATTTCTTGTCTGTAATGATTATCAATAAGTGTTACTTGTGTACTATTGTAAATATTGTGTAAAATATACATTGTATATGTGTATGTGGCACCCCACTGGTCAGAGCGCCAATAAGGGGTACTGCACCCAGACCAGCGTGTGTGGTATCCCTGTGGTAAGTGAATGGGGAGGTTAATATGTGGCTTATTCCTCACATCCACACACACCCATAGCTCAGGGAACTACAGGGTTAAATCCTTACTAGGAGACCCAGCCCCGGTGGAAGGAGTTCAGGGCAAGCAGTGTGAGGGCGTGAGGAAGTTAGAGGCAGAGAACATTTGAGGGAGAGACAGGAAAGGAGCTTTCCAGGAGAGCAGCAGTTTTGGGAACAGAGGAATCAGTGATAGGTTCTCCCAGACGGCTTACCGGGCACCGGAGCCCGCAGACTGCTTGAGAGCTACAAGCACAGCAGAGAATCCGGATTACCATGGAGTCTTCAAGTCTCCTGGGCACCAGCGCAGTCAACATTAAGGGAGCCAGGCACCGTGTAACGAGAGATAGCGGCAAGCCATTAGAGGGTTACCTGATGACAGCAAAGGTGAGGGAGCACAGGAGGCCAGGCTGGATTTTAGGTCAGCCAGGCTTCACACCAACCTGGAAGAGCAGTAAAGGATGGACATCTAACAAAGCCACGTGGAAACACCCCATTCACTTGCCACTACCTAGGTCAGCTGCCTATGCTTACAGACTGTGTTGTACTGTGAACTGTGCTTTTTACCTGAACTGTTACAGTAAAAGTACCTGGGAGAGTGACTTTGCCTCCGTGTCTTTGTGCTGCATAATTCATCCTGTTTGCTTACAGGAACGCTGCCCCTTTACTCAACGCTGCCCCGGAGGTCCAGCTACACCTGCAGGGAGCTTTGCCACCCTTTCCGCGATACCATCACCCTCTGGAGGACTGTGGCGGTGCTTGTGATCCCTCACCAGGTACTACAGGTGGCATCACGTGACAATAACTCTTATCTCCTGTACATAACCTCTTATTGAAGTGTCACCCAGGCCACGGGCTCAGGCGCTGCCACCTGTGACATCCCCGTGAAAACCCCTCCGAGCCTGATACCCGAGTACCCCTGGCCCTGGAGCTCGACATTTACTAGACTGTATGTATGTGGGACATGGTTAATTCCTAAATAGTGGACACATAATTGTACACTACATGTACATGTACATTGCTGCTGATAAAACATATTGAATTATGTACTTAGTAACCTAGATGTAACTTAGGGAATATGTGCAATACCATTTTGTGCTGCTAGTAATTTTGTCAGGTGCCTATGGTATCCACCGCATCAAAAACGTTTTTGCAAATTGTACCATTTTAAGGGTGCCACTTTTGTAGAAATAAAAACTGTTCACATTTAAGCAAAAAACTACTTTTGTTCTTTGTTTGTACTGTATAGTTTTGGAGTTTGCGAAGAGTCATATGTTTGGAAATTTCCTTTTGGGCTCTGTATATGGCTTGATTATACCACATGGAACGATTGTATCTAATTTATGTCATGAAGTACTGACTGTGTCCATTATGTGGTTGTCTTTTACGAAAACTGAGGGGTCAGCCTCCTGGCCAGAGGACTTTGTGACTGGCCCGTAAATGTTTGGTGCCTATCCACATCATCAATATGCCTGGATTAATGTTTGCTCAAACAACGGGAAAGCATGCATTGTATGACTCCTAACATGTAGTGTGTTATATTCTAATTATTCATTGCTTCTTTTCTGTTACATGTGAATAAAACACAGAGATTTTGTCGTATCCATAGAATTGCATTGGCTAGTTTCGCGCGTGAATCACATACTGTCGCAGCATGTTGCGACTGCTTTCTTGTCCGTCTACCGGATGAGAAAAAAACACCCGACACTCACAAATGTGCGCTCGGACATTAAATAACATTGGTCCTACTGTAATGAGAGAAAAACTCGCATTGCAGTCGTCTGACTTTCACGCCATTGTGTCCCCTAACTGTGGGGATCTGGAGTTCAATCAGCAAAACTCTTCAAACTCTGCAGATTTATGAAGAGTTAGAAACAATAAATCCATAAATCAAAAACAATGCCTAGACTGTGAGAGCGATGCTCTATACAACAACTTTTTTTTCTGAATATACAACAGAGAGGAACCAGAGTTGAGTTCTGGTTATGAGTTTTAATTTTGCAATATTTTGGTTAAAAAAGCACATAGGAAAATGATACAGAATGGAAAGACTGACAGGCAATGTACAAAATCATGGACCACAAATAACTCAATTTTGACATTTAGGGGAAAAGAATGTACAGTTAGGGCCAGAAATATTTGGACAGTGACACAAGTTTTGTTATTTTAGCTGTTTACAAAAACATGTTCAGAAATACAATTATATATATAATATGGGCTGAAAGTGCACACTCCCAGCTGCAATATGAGAGTTTCCACATCCAAATCGGAGAAAGGGTTTAGGAATCATAGCTCTGTAATGCATAGCCTCCTCTTTTTCAAGGGACCAAAAGTAATTGGACAATGGACTCTAAGGGCTGCAATTAACTCTGAAGGCGTCTCCCTCGTTAACCTGTAATCAATGAAGTAGTTAAAAGGTCAGGGGTGGATTCCAGGTGTGTGGTTTTGCATTTGGAAGCTGTTGCTGTGACCAGACAACATGCGGTCAAAGGAACTCTCAATTGAGGTGAAGCAGAACATCCTGAGGCTGAAAAAAAAGAAAAAATCCATCAGAGAGATAGCAGACATGCTTGGAGTAGCAAAATCAACAGTTGGGTACATTCTGAGAAAAAAGGAATTGACTGGTGACCTTGGGAACTCAAAAAGGCCTGGGCGTCCACGGATGACAACAGTGGTGGATGATCGGCGCATACTTTATTTGGTGAAGAAGAACCCGTTCACAACATCAACTGAAGTCCAGAACACTCTCAGTGAAGTAGGTGTATCTGTCTCTAAGTCAACAGTAAAGAGAAGACTCCATGACAGTAAATACAAAGGGTTCACATCTAGATGCAAACCATTCATCAATTCCAAAAATAGACAGGCCAGAGTTAAATTTGCTGAAAAACACCTCAAGAAGCCAGCTCAGTTCTGGAAAAGTATTCTATGGACAGATGAGACAAAGATCAACCTGTACCAGAATGATGGGAAGAAAAAAGTTTGGAGAAGAAAGGGAACGGCACATGATCCAAGGCACACCACATCCTCTGTAAAACATGGTGGAGGCAACGGTGATGGCATGGGCATGCATGGCTTTCAATGGCACTGGGTCACTTGTGTTTATTGATGACATAACAGCAGACAAGAGTAGCCGGATGAATTCTGAAGTGTACCGGGATATACTTTCAGCCCAGATTCAGCCAAATGCTGCAAAGTTGATTGGACGGCGCTTCATAGTACAGATGGACAATGACCCCAAGCATACAGCCAAAGCTACCCAGGAGTTCATGACTGCAAAAAAGTGGAACATTCTGCAATGGCCAAGTCAATCACCAGATCTTAACCCAATTGAGCATGCATTTCACTTGCTCAAATCCAGACTTAAAACGGAAGACCCACAAACAAGCAAGACCTGAAGGCTGCGGCTGTAAAGGCCTGGTAAAGCATTAAGAAGGAGGAAACCCAGCGTTTGGTGATGTCCATGGGTTCCAGACTTAAGGCAGTGATTGCCTCCAAAGGATTTGCAACAAAATATTGACAATAAAAATATTTTGTTTGGGTTATGTTTATTTGTCCAATTACTTTTGACCTCCTAAAATGTGGAGTGTTTGTAAAGAAATGTGTACAATTCCTACATTTTCTATCAGATATTTTTGTTCAACCCTTCAAATTAAACGTTACAATCTGCACTTGAATTCTGTTGTAGAGGTTTCATTTCAAATCCAATGTGGTGGCATGCAGAGCCCAACTCGCTAAAATTGTGTCACTGTCCAAATATTTCTGGCCCTAACTGTATACACAACACAGAAAGGCACAGTTTTTGGAAAGAAAATGATCGCACTCTTATTACATGTGTTACAACATATTAACAATTCGCAAACTTTTCCTGCAGTAAAAACAGATCAGAATCATGTAATTATCAATGAAACATATTAAACCAATATTGCACCTACATGCGTGCAAACCTCTGTTAAATGTGTTATCCCCTAAACCATCTTTCCAAAAACTGTGCCTCTCTGTGCTGTGTATATTTTCTTTCCCGCTGAATGTCAAAATTGAGTGATTTTGTACGTTGCCTGTCAGTCTTTCCGTTCTATATCAATTCTCTACAGTATGTGCTTAAGTAAAATATTGCAAAATTAAAACTCATAATCAGTATTCAACTCTGGTTCTTCACTTTTGTAGATTTATAAAGAGTTATGTATTTCTTCATGACTCAGGGACATATAACTCCTCATCAAAATTGGCATGAAAATTGATGGTGTAGATAAATTTAGCCCATTGTGTTATATACCACAGAAAAATATTAGCACATTTTTCTATACAATTGGTGTTCTTGTATTATTTCTATACTGATGATATAGCATCATGGTGTGTCCCAGGTACTTGAGTCCAACGCTGTGTATTCATTTATCTTGAGCACTGTGTAGCCATCACTGTGGTCTAATGGCCGCTTTACACGTCCCGATATCGTCCCGATATTGGATACAACGGCACGGGAGCGCGCACATTTTTGGCAGGAATCCAAGATAGTATAGGAGCTGTCACACAGGGAGATATCGGCAGGCAACACAACTGTGATGTATACGCCCCCTTGTACAAGCGACTCAGGGAACGACCATTTAACATGGGAGTAAATAGGGGAAGTTGTGCTCCAAATCGTTGTAGGCCTGTCACACAGCACGATCCTGCCAGATCGTCCATCCAATATCGGCCAGTTGGAGAGCCTGCACAATTCTTCCCCGATATCGTTTTGGCATCGTTCTTGCATTGATTGGTCATTTACACCACACATGGCACGAACAATATCGCCGCTACCGCACGAAACACGTGACTTTTTATCGTTGTTGGACAACGATATCAGGACGTATAAAGCGGCCATAACTCCCTGAATATAGAGTGGCTGTAACGCTGATTTGTACTTTAAAGGTGATACAAAACTGCAGGTAAAACAATCCCTTTAGGTGATATATATGTTGCATGATCACAGTAATGCTGCAGTTTAAATGTGCAATATTATATTACCCGTTCCCCAAAGTCAATCGCCAAGTCTTTAACAGTTTTGCAAAATGTTCTAACAATAGAAAGCACTAGGATGAGCATGTACCTCTAATTATATTCTATTGGAAAACTATCAGACTGGAATAACTTAAAGTTATGAGATAATTAAATAGAGAATAATGCAAAATATTGATTGAATACATAAGTCTGGAATGAAATTCATTGCCTGAATTCGACTCCTTGTATTTCTAATAAATATTGTGGTCGCAATAAATATTTAGTTTAAAGGTAATAACCAAAGTGCCATATTTATTTATTTGCCGTTGACAAACATGATGAAATCCTAATATGAACTCAGAAGACTGAAGTTCTAAAATGAGAAACGCTAATTTTTCCATTGACTGCCTCTGCAATAATAATTACACATGGTCCCAAAGGTCAGGACTGTCAACCAACAATAGTTTCTAGAATTTATGCAGTACATAGTCCTACCTCAACTCATGTTTAATCTGCCAGATTTGGGAGACATAATCATATTAAGACTCTTAATGTGGCCCAGCTTCTCATAGCCATTACCCTGAAAATTGTTAAATATATTGCTTATAAGCATTCAAAAATCTATTAAGCAATTGTGTATAAGTGTCTGGATTGCATAGTTTTAATTAAAATCCATTCACTGAAAGAGTAATTCATAGACATTGATAATTAAACAATGACAGATGGAGCTTAATAGTAAAATGCCAATGTCTCATATATATAAATTATGTAATGCCTCAATCGGATTTTCTTAGGATGGATGGAAAAAGCCCTCAAATCATCAACATTGGAGACAGCTGTGGTGCCCCGCAAGGAATCTTTTTATTGGACTTAATTTAAAATGCTACGAAATTAATGAAATGCATTAATATTAAGGAGCTATAGTAAAGTGCAATACACAGTATATTTGGAAGTGGGTTTTTAAATACTAACACCTGCCTCTTTGAACAGGAGAGACCCGACCATATGTGCTCCCACAAGAATGGTGCTATACCTTCCAAAGAATCTAGTTCAGTACCATCATTGATATAGTCCAATGTCTCTAGAAAAGTCAACTGATATTTCCTTATAGTTGGATTAAAGATTAAATTGAGAAATCAATTCAGTAGGCACAATGCATAAAATGAGATGTGATCTTTGCCGCAAACAGAAACCTTCTTTGATAGCAGAGGGGCAGTTCATGGGAAAATATGTAGTTGTCAATCTCGGCTGTGTTGAGGTTGAGCAACTGTGGAAGAGCAATTTTATTTTTGGCAGATAAAAGGTTGCAATGAATTGTAAAACTTTGCATGAAAAGAGTGTAATAGAGTGTTATCCATTAAACATGGGGGAATGATAAGAGCAACTTGCTCACCTTGAAAGGTTACGATACACAACCTATATGAAAGTGTGTATGCAGCTGCCACAAGATCTGACATGCTAAAGGCAGACCGGTTAACACATGCTGATAATTGGGAACGTTTCCCGATGACTGGCCTTACTAAATGCGTCTTTATTGCAACCTGAAGAATCATATAGAGGGTGAACTTTAAGACGGTGCTGTGATTTATACAGTGGTGCACAGAGATGCAGTGTTGGCAGTGGCGTACCTTCAGGCCCAGGGGCCCTGATGCGAAAGCTCCAGCGGGGCCCCCAATAATTGCAAAACTTTAATAGTATTAGTCTTTTTCTATGGGCCAAAGGGACTTTCGGGGCCCCCTAGGCTGCAGGGCCCGGGTGCGATCGCAACCCCTGAACCTATTGTAGTTATGCCCTGAGTGTTGGGGTCACCGGCGTTCAAGATGACGTAGACTAAGGGAGCATTCATAAAGAACAGTGTATAAACTAAGGGAGTGTGATGCTTTCCCACACCTACTTCATATAATGATATATGTCATATATGATATTTATTCTCCCTTGTAATAAAATTAACTTTCTCTCTTAATAATTTTACACCTCAATGGTTTTATTATTTTAGTTTTTATTCCCAAATATGTACATCATTATTTACACATACATATGTATACATTTATGTACATTTTATTTCCATACTTTTTCTTACATGCATTTTTATTTTATAGATGGTGGCCCGATTCTAACGCATTGGGTATTCTAGGATATGTATGTAGTTTATTTATAAAGATTTATTAAGAATAATGCAATGACTGATCAGTAAGGTGCCGTCACACTTGACGACGCTCCAGCGATCCTAACAAACGATATGACCTGGTAGGGATCGTTGGAGCGTCACTACGTGATTGCTGGTGAGATGTCAAACAGTCAGATCTCACCAGCGATGCAGCAATGATATGGCGGTCGCTGGGACCCTGTCACTCTAGGGTGTAGTATTGAGGTCGTTGGTCGTTGTCTTGGCAGGGGATTTGAATCCCAGCCTCCATATTGGAATGCCCATAATTTGGGTCTTCCAATATGGCGGTCGGGGTACCTCTGCTGCAAGCTGCCGAGAGATGACCGGCTAGCGCCAGTCATCTCCCTTCTACGTCACTGCTGAACTCCGTGCGTCAGGAGATGACCTGCAGTTACCGTCGGGAGATCAGCAGCTACCCAATGGTAGTGGTGGCATGCATGGTTCAAATCCCACGCCACTTTGCAGCCGGACTGCGCCTGTCGCTGATTGGTCGCAGGCGGCCGCCCGTGACCAATCAACGACGCAGGATTTCCGTTACAGACAAACAGACAGAATTAGATGATTATAGTAACATAGTAACATAGTTTTTAAGGTTGAAGGAAGACTTTAAGTCCATCTAGTTCAACCCATAGCCTAACATGTTGATCCAGAGGAAGGCAAAAAAAAACCCATGTGGCAACACTAGCTCCACATTGGGGGAAAAAATTACTTCCTGACTCCAGATATGGCAATCAGACTAGTTCCCTGGATCAACACCCTATCAAAGGATCTAGTATATATAACTGGTAATATTATAGTTTTCAAGAAAGGCATCCAGGCCCTTCTTAAATGTTAGTAGTGACTCACTCATTACAACATCATGTGGCAGAGAGTTCCATAGTCTCACTGTTCTTACAGTAAAGAATCCACGTCTGTGATTATGATTAAACCTTCTTTCCTCCAGACGTAGAGGATGCCCCCTTGCCCCGTCTCAGGCCTAAGAGTAAAGAGATCATTAGAAAGTTCTCTGTACTGTCCCCTCATATATTCATACATTATTATAAGATCACCCCTAAGCCTTCGTTTTTCCAAGCTAAATAACCCTAAGTTTAATAACCTGTCTTGGTATTGCAGTCCCCTTAGTCCTCTAATGACTTTTGTCGCTCTTCTCTGGACCCGCTCTAGTTCAGCTATGTCTTTCTTATACACCGGAGACCAGAATTGTACACAGTATTCTAAGTGTGGTCGCACTAGTGACTTGTATAGAGGTAAAATTATGTTCTCCTCATGAGCATCTATGCCTCTTTTAATGCATCCCATTATTTTATTTGCCTTTGCAGCAGCTGCCTGACACTGGCCACTAAATGTGAGTTTGTCATCTACCCATACACCCACGTCTTTTTCAGTGACAGTTTTGCCCAGTGTTTTACAATTAAGCACATAATTATACCTGCAAAGGGAAGGAAAAGATAGCGTGTAGAATGGACCGGGATCAAGCCAATTAATATATCTCAATAAATTTTATTATCCATAGAAAAAAACAGTACACACATGTGCAATGACAAACATTTAAAAACAATTAAAAGAGCAGACAAGCTGCTAACATCAAGACTGGCTGCAATGAACAGGGTGCACTAAATGACATAATGACCAGTGGAATCACAGAGAAAAAAAAAAAAAAAAAAAAAAAAATCTATCAAATCTGTTTCCAGAGCAGACATATAATCAATAATCAATAGCACTGATAGACAGGCCTGTATCTGGATTAAGCAGGTGGGTAAACCCCCTACAAATTCGTATACATCTTAGAAGACAGACGGGCTAGTCATCAAACATCAGAAAATGCATCAAATGAACTGGAAAATACATGTGAAACCAAGGAAGGAGCAAAAAAGCAACTAATGTGCATTGTTGTCAAAGGTGCCCTGTAAAATTACCATCACTGCCCACTAAGGGGTGTATATTTGCAGCCAGTCAGGACCAAAGGACCCTCACCCAACGCGTGTCGCCCCTCTAAACTGGGGGCTTCCTCAGGGGACCCCTGAGGGTCCTTTGGTCCTGACTGGCTGCAAATATACACCCCTTAGTGGGCAGTGATGGTAATTTTACAGGGCACCTTTGACAACAATGCACATTAGTTGCTTTTTTGCTCCTTCCTTGGTTTCACATGTATTTTCCAGTTCATTTGATGCATTTTCTGATGTTTGATGACTAGCCCGTCTGTCTTCTAAGATGTATACGAATTTGTAGGGGGTTTACCCACCTGCTTAATCCAGATACAGGCCTGTCTATCAGTGCTATTGATTATTGATTATATGTCTGCTCTGGAAACAGATTTGATAGATTTTTTTTTTTTTATATTTTTTTTTCTCTGTGATTCCACTGGTCATTATGTCATTTAGTGCACCCTGTTCATTGCAGCCAGTCTTGATGTTAGCAGCTTGTCTGCTCTTTTAATTGTTTTTAAATGTTTGTCATTGCACATGTGTGTACTGTTTTTTTCTATGGATAATAAAATTTATTGAGATATATTAATTGGCTTGATCCCGGTCCATTCTACACGCTATCTTTTCCTTCCCTTTGCATTGATTATATAAGCGTGGGATTTGGTGATCCTTCTTGTGCCGTACCTACCTACATGTCCACATAATTATACCTTTTGTTTCCTCTGCCCAAGTGCATGACTTTACATTTATCCCCATTAAAGTTCATTTGCCATTTAGCAGCCCAAGTTTCTAGTTTACATAAATCCTCCTGTAATATAAAATTGTCCTCCTCTGTATTGATTACCCTGCAGAGTTTAGTGTCATCTGCAAATATTGAGATTATATAGTAGATATCTATATATCCCTCGCAAATTCAATCCCTACCATGCTGTCTCTCCCCCCCATTGTCTGTCTTTCCCATCCTGTGCGCAGTCTCTCCCTCTCTGTGCCTGTCACACCTTGTGCATTATCTCTCTTCTCTCTGTGCATGTCTCTCCGCTTGTACAGTGTCTCCTCTCTCTGTGCAGTCTCTCTCCCCTGTGTGCTGTCTCTGCCTCTCCCTTGAGCCTGTCTCTTACCTGTGCTTGTTCGTCTCCCTGTGCGCTGTGTCTCTCCCCTACACCTGTCTCCTCCTGCGTCTGTCTCCTTCCTGTGCACTATGTCCCCCCTGCGCACCTATCTCCTCCTGCGCGCCTGTCTCCCCCCTATGAGCTGTGTCTCTCCACTGCACCTGTCTCCACCTGTATGCTATCTTCCCCCTGCGTCTGTCCCCCACCATAAAATGTGTCTCCCCCTGCACCTGTCTCTCCCCTGTAAGCTGTGTCTCCCCCCTGGGTATAAATTGCCCCTGACAGGGCCCCCGGAGCACTGCCCCCCAACCCACCCTTGGGGTCCCCCTGAGTGCTGCCTCCCCACCTCACCTCCAGGGGCCCCTGAGAGTTGCCCCCACAAACCTCAGCCTTGGGGGCCCCTGAGTGCTGCCCCCACACCTTAGCCTCAGGGGCCCCTGAGATCTGCCCCCACACACCTCAGCCTTAGGGGCCCCTGATGCTGAGGTGTGGAGGCAGCACTCTGGGGCCCCCGAGTGCTGCCCCCACACACCTCAGCCTTGGGGGCCCTTTAGTGCTGCCCTCACACGCCATCCTCTGGGCTCCCTTAGTGCTGCCTCGCCACCCCTCTCTCCATTACCAGCAGTTGCGCTGATCGCAGCCTGTCATGTGTACTGTGACGCTGCAGCCGGCACCGCGTCTATCTGTGCGGCAACACAAGAAATAGACGTGGCGCCAGCTGCAGGATCACACTACTCATGACAGGATGCGATCAGCACGACTGCTGGTAATGGAGAGAGGGGTGGGTGAGGCCGCGCTAAGGGGGCCCCGAGGATGGCGTGTGGGGGCAGCAGTCAGGGGCCCTCTAGGATGACATGAGGGAGCACTCAGGGGCTCAGTGGGCCCTCTATCAGCATCTGGGCCCCGGCATTTGCCCGGGTGCGCCGGGTGCTGACTGCCGGTAATGAGAGAGGTGTGGGCGAGGCAGCGCTAAGGGGGCCCAGAGGATGGCGTGGGGGGCAGTGGTCAGGGGCGCCAAGGATGACATGTGGGGGCTCAGGGGCCCAGTGGGCCCTCCCCCATTTGCCCGGGTGAGCCAGGTGCTTACGCAGGCCCTGTGTAGCGGCACCGCTAACAGCCGCCATCTACTATATAATCGTCTGATTCTGAAATCCTGCATCACTGATTGGTCACGCCAGCCACCCACGACCAATTAGCGACGCGGGATTTCCGTTACAGACAAACAGACAGAATTAGATGATTATATAGTAGATTCTTACATTTTACATTTTAATCCTGCACTTTTTATTCTAATAATTTTACATAATTATATATACATAAATATTTACATTCTATTTTTTTACATTCACACTCCTTCTATCTTTTTTCTACTGATAATTTCATAAGAATTTCATAATTATTGTTTATGCAAATTGTCACTTCACTTTTTTTGCCACATACATATTTCATGTTTTTCATGTGCATATTTGTGCATGTTTATACAGATTTCTTTTTATCCGTATCCCTCGATCTGCTGTTGTAACATATGTTTGATTTTTCCTGCATATATATATATATACAATTTTTTTTTCTCCTTTTTTTCATGTGTACATTTTGTGTTCATGTAATTAATAAATGTAATTTTATCTTTTTTTTGGGGGGAAACACTGTATTTGTACCTCCTGTAACCTTTTTCTTTTTTAAAAAACTGTAGCTCCATTTAAACCACACTATTGCTATTTTCATAAACAGATCGGATATTTTTTCCCAATCTCAGGAAAGATTCATACTCCAGATAATTTAATTTAATTATCCCTTATTAATTCACTAAAAAAGTTAAAACATTTAGAACATTCCCTCCGGGGAAACATATCAGAAACTGACCAGACAATAATAACTTCATAGTATTACATCCATTGTCCTTAATTATATACATAAATATCAACATATATAGGGGAATACTATTATCTCCACCAATGCTACAGCCCACATTAATATTAATTAATTCATGTTAATGAATATTATTGAGCTATAAATAAAGTGCCAGTGCAAATAATCCCAAAAAAAACATAATATTACTAATAAACAACTAAAGCGCCTGTAATAGTGCAAATATTATTATAGAAATAATAAAAAAATGGTATGGTATGGTATAATATACCCACGCTATACTCATTTGCTAATTCATGCCCACAATGGTCATCACAATCATTATTATGATACCACACCTCAAATACCCAATATTCAAAGGGATACCGTCCCATCCCAAATAGGAAAGCATAGAAACTCCAGGGATGGGATGGTGGGCCATTAGGAGGTGAAGGACTATACTGGTTTATGCACTTTAGGATACCCGGGCCCCACTATCTAGCAAGTTGTAGATGGCTTAGTCACTATCTATGCAGCAGTATAGATCAGGAGGGGTAATCCCTTTGAATTAGTCGTCCGGACCAACATATTTTTATGGTTCCCACCGCTTAATCTTTTGTGAGACAAATGTATCCCATTTGTAATTACTGGGCAGTAGTATTTGGCTATTAACCTGTCTCTAGAAAACCTTGATCGTTTATAAGATTTTTTTATCACTGGTGCATTGTGTATCTTGCGTTTTATCATGTGCATAAATTAAAATAAAAAGCATTAAGATATAGCAGGCTGGCTTGCAATTATTTAAGGTCAAAACTCTCCGGTTCTGAAAAGTATGTTTAAAATTGATGGTTGGTTCTGTAGCGGTGGTGTCATCCTTCCTATGGTTAATAGTTTTCATAGGGCCCACAGAGGCAGTGTGGTGACTAGAGGGAGAAGGTGGCCAACTGTTCCCCAACGCAATGACATGGAAAAAGCTGCCACATCAAGGGTTGTGTTCAGGTTTTTGCTGGTGTAATCCCATGCACCCGTGCCACCTAAAAAACAATATACATTTTTTTGATCTCCTCCTCCTCCATCAAATCCAGAGTCGTCATGCGGCCCTCACTTATAATTTTGAGAGAGCAGCAGGCAGCCCTCTCATGAAGGGCGGGGAATCAAGCATGGTGAAGGAGTACCAAAATACTCGATCAAGTATCAAGCATCTCGAGTAAAGTAATGGGTGATGGAGTAATAAAGCATTGAGCTCCATTCCGGTGGGACCTCTTCAGGCATGTTAGACCAGCACAGTATCTTGACCTCGCTGCAAATCAAGCCCAATGCAGGGAGCGCAATCGTACTCCAGCTCACAAATGTGAGTATCTCCTCTGCAGACTGCTCCTGTTGATTGAATCACCCTTGGCCCCTAGGGTGGTGAGGATCACCAGCTCCTCCAGAGCAGGCATCTCTCGGGGTGGATCCATCAGGTCTCCAAATTGTGGACTGCAGGCACATGGTAGCACAGTGTTGCTGCTTTGTATGGCAATCTCGAGATGGCACCGGCCTTCGTAGTTAAGCGTGTTTCCGTTGCTTAGGGTCCCACCACTTCCAGCCCCAGGACCCTATTGCTTACAGAATATTATTGTTTGCTCAATCTTGTTGCCTAGCTCCCCATTAAGCCCTCCATGAGGTAGGCTGCAGAAGGCATTTGACTTATAAGACCTATTCCCCATGTCACAGGGTTTGCGATTGGGGGTTTTTATTATTGAAGCCTGATACCTTTGGAGGAAAAATGAGAAAAAGAAAATAGTATTTTCAGCTCACCACCAATTCATCTGGAATGTTGAATAAGGCTAGTGGGCAATGAAAGTACAGGCCCAAGATTTATGCTATAATAACACACTTGTACCCATGCCAAAAATCTGTATTCTAAACGTATAGAATGTAAGGAAATAAAGGTATTGCACATTTTCAAGAAGCAATATCCATATTATAGTGTTTCATGAGTGTTAACAGACCTATAAGATCATGTATGTTAAGCTTATAATGGACGTATTCTATTTATATCTGAATTGCTAGCAGATAAGTGAAGTAGAGTGTAACTCGCATGCTGCTGAGCCTCTGCAATAATAAAGGCTTGCTCTATAAGCAAAAAAAAAAAAAATGTAAAAAATAAAAATAAAAATGATAATGTAAAAAAATTTAAAGCCGTCTTAAAGATATGTTTAAAGGAGATTTTAAGGTTCCTGGATTTCACAGCTGCTGCCATATTTGACACTGTTCCAAAAATTGACAGCCTGCAGATGTCCCAACTCCTGAAAACTCAAGGAAGCCTAAAAACTTTCTTTTAAATCTCCATTACTCTCTACAGGTTGAGAGAAACTGGTAGACCAGATGACTGTAAACTCGCCTAACCTTCAGTTAAGGGTGTTCTCGGCTACTAGGTCCTCCAGTGAGTATTTTGGCCTAAAACGTTCAAGGAAAGTTTTAGGGCCATTTGTAAATTTCAAACTGTTCCCCCGAACAAAGCCACCTTTGCTTTTTTTTTTTTTCAAGCAAATTGCTCGGATTTTCCGAATTGTCAATGCTCATGCCAAATTTGAAATTGGCTGACATGCTCGGGGAAAGTTCACTTATCTCTAGTGAAAAAGCTTTGACTTCAAAATCATCCTAAGAAGTCTCTGCTCACGTTTGCAAAAAAATATGAAAAGAGGACATTAGAAACTTGGAAATGGGTGATCTGGAGCGATGAGACAAAAGTCACTAGACAAGGCTCTATTGCAGGGGTGGGGAACTCCAGTTCTCGAGGGCCGCAAGGATTTCCTTAGTTTTGCACAGGTGATAACATAATCACTTGCACTGGTTATGATTCCAATCCCTGTGCAATACTAAGCAAATCGTGAAAACCTGCACTGATTGCGGCCCTCGAGGATTGGAGTTCCCCACCCTGCTCTATTGGGTGCAAGTGGGTTTGCAAGAAACAAAGGAAAGAGGGGTAACAGATCGAGAAATTTAAGGAACTGTCAAGTTTGGTGGAGGAAGCCTGATGATATGGGGTTGTTTCACAGCAAAAGGCGTTTGTGTTCTTGACCATGATCAATGGTGGTCTAAATACTGAGTTATATATGAGTATCCTACAAGATTAATTACTTCATACACTCAAGTACTATGGGTATGAAAAGGACAACATACTATTCCAGCAAAACTACGACCCGAAGCATATGTCAAGATTGGTGAAGGAATAGTTCAATGACAATGAAGTAGGTGTGTTGGACAGTCCCCAGACCTGAACCCAGTTAAATACTGGATAGAGTTGAAAAAGAAAACTGTATCCATACCCAAGTGAGTCGACCAGTGTGCACCAACATTGGGAATGTGTATAAGTGATTTGGGATCATATTACTGTCGAGACATGCTTGAATGGGATCAAGAGTTTTCCCAGAAGGATTCAGGTAATGTTGAAAGCTAAAGGTGGATCTAGAAAATACTAACAAAATAATAAAAATGTAAATTTAGCGTTTTAGGAGCAAAAAACAGTAACAATGTAGTGACATAACCAGAACCTGCATAACTAATCACATCCTAAATTGTTGCAAGACTAATTTAAGAATGAGATAACCAAGATGATTGCTTATAAAACAAAGGTAGTCTCAAGCTCCAAGCTGTAGTGGATGGTGAGATTTGGAGCCTGAAAGTCAAAGTTCAAAACATTGTTACCCTTTGCTCGTTAGTGTATTTCCATTGGCAGTGATGGACCTGAGTGGGTACTTGGTTTTTCTTGTGGACCGAGTTGGAGCTTTTATTGGTAACATTTTGCAAAAAAAATTTATGACATTTATCTGATGCTCTACAATGAGCACTACATTGGGGTTTCAATCTAAATCTCTGCATCACAAAATTCAGATTGTATCCATTCACAACAGTGAGGTAGCAGAATTACGCTAGACCTTGTATGGGCTCTGTTCAGTGTTGTCCTTGTCAGAAGTGCTCAAAAAGTGTGGCTGACAGCCCTTTCTTGCACGCTTAAAAATACGGACAATGTCAGATCATTGACCACAGAGAGTCTAAAATGTCTCTTACTGCCTCATTATAGGGAATATTCTGTTGGGGGTTTTGTCTGAATCACTTATTTCAGAGATTTACATGTATACCCTGATGTAACCACTCGGTATCGAACATAGGATAAATGTGAGCCGAGCCTTACTTTGAACCTTTGGAAGTCAGAATTAACAATTAAACAGCAGGTCGAGAATTGTTTTTATTTTTTACATAGTTCCTTGTGCGGTATAAGTGGGGAACATTCTATTGGACACTCTGACCCCCAAAGGCCTCAACCATAAGGTTGAATTGCTTGCCTTTTAAAACAGCTTTGGCAGACAACCTTCAGCATATGCTCTGAATAATGAATCTCTTTTACCTAGCCAATACTACAACCAAGTCCACACTTTTTTGCACTTTGTATGTTTTTGTATATGTATACACTCTCTATTTGTGCATATGTAGTTACCCAGGCCAGATTGTGTATGTCCCTTTAAGTAGCCTCTGTACACTGCAACTCACTCCTAAGCTGTTCAACTATTGTTATATGATTTAAATGAATCTGAAACTAATTTATCTCATATATTCTGAAGGTGTGATTCAATTAATCTGTTAAATCACTTTTCATTTGTATTGTTCCAGCACCATCTGCTGGTGGAATGTATAGTTAGAGTATTGTCAGAATCTGACATGTAATTTGGGACTCAAGGGGTGGAGCTGCTCTAGCTTCAGTCTAGAAAGGCTGACCCTGGTTAGAACGACTAGATCTACGTAGTGTTGTTGTCTCAGGTGGTGTATATGTGTTTTGTGTTGCTCTATGTATGATAGGCAAACTGGGTAACTGTCTGCGCGGCCTTAGTCTCACTACAGGTCTGACAGTTTCACCGATTGCAGGATCCTCTGGTTCCCTTACAACGGGCGATTCTTCTGGAACTCTAGAAGTTACTTCCAGTATTCTTTGTCCTTCTTGAGGTTGATAAAAGTGGATTACTGGTACAATGACTGCTTCCTCACATTGGGGCCAATCCTCTGGAAAGTCTCCAAGTATTGTACAAATCACTTTTTCTTTTGGTTCACTTTGGGAAATATATAGGGTATTCCTTCTTCTTGTTCTTCTTGTATCCTAAGTTGTTCTGGACAAGTTTTTAAGTGGTCTCTTGATACTGTTCAGTGGTTTTACCTCCATCCTTACTGATTAAACATGTTTTGCTGTTGTCAAATTTGGAGTCTAACACAGTATAAGGCTCTTTCTCCCACTGATCATCAAGTTTATGATGTCTTCTTTTTCTTTAAGTACAAGTTCTCCAGGTACTAACTGTTCAGCTTGCGCACTTTTGTTGTACTCTGTTTTTCTCTAATCTTTTTCAGATCATCTTCTATACATGCTTGTACCATTTTGTACTGTTCTTGGCAAGTTGTACTCCAATCTACATTAGATGTTTCTGCATCTGGTTCTATGACTCCCATGTCCAAGTCAACTGATAATTTTCCAGGGCGTGCTCTCATTAGATAAGCTGGTGTGCAATTGGTGGAACTCACTGGTATGTGGTTGTACATGTTCACTAAATCAGTCAATTTGTCAGGCCACCGATTCCTTTCTTCCAAGTGCAATGTCTTCAACATGTCTATAACTATGTTGTTCATCTTTTCACACATGCCGTTTGTTTGTGGATGGTAAGGTGTGGTCCTAATCTTCTTACACCCATATAGATGACAAAATTCTTGAAAGATTTCAGCTTCAAATGCAGAACCTCTATCAGCCAACACCTGTTCTGGATACCCGTGTGGTCTACAGAAGTAAGTTTGAAAGCTTTTTGCTGCTGTTTCAGCTGTCAAGTCATTCACTGGAGCAACTACCAGGAATCTTGAGTAGTGGTCTACCATTGTCAATGCGTAGGTGTAACCTGATCTGCTTGGTGTTCATTTTACGTGATCTAAGGCTACTATTTGAAGCGGTTGAGGGGTAATAATTGGCTGGAGTGGTGCTCGTTGACTCTCTTGATCTTTTCTCCTCAAGTTGCATGGTCCACAGTTCTTACACCATCTTTCTATGGATCCTCTCATGCCAACCCAGTAGAATCTGTCTTTCAACAGCATCTCAAGCTTTTTCCATCTGAAGTGTCCTGCTTGGTTGTCAACACTATCTGGACATCCTTCTTGGGTACCACTATTTGCCAGACCATCTCATGAGTTTTGGGATTGATGTACCGTCTGCATAGTTTCTCTTGGTAGATAAACAGTTTGCTTCTCTCATTCCATAAGTGTTTGCCTCTGGTGGAGCATATGGAGCAAGACTGGAAGATTCTTGGGTTATCAGCCCTTTAACCAAACTGATAGCCGGGTCACTGTCTTGGGACTCCTTCCAACCATAGTGAGGTAATGGATTTACTGTTTTCTCCAGGAATCTTCTAGAGGCTTGCTGGCATTGGGATACCCTGTGGCGATGGAAGGCGAGTAACTCTACTTCTTCTAGCTCATCCACATCTTCTCCCACATCTGACAGGTGAGGCCTCCTTGATAAGGCATCAGCATTGGCATTGTTATGGCCAGCCCAGTACTTGATGGTAAACTGGTAATTTGGCAATCTGGCCATCCAGCGTTGTTACATGACACCTAACTTTGCGGTTTCCAAGTATTTTAAAGGATAATTATCCATGAAGGCGGTGAAGTTTGCAGATGTCAGGTAATCCTTGAACCGTTCTGTGATGGCCAGGCAAAGAACTCCAGCTTGAACGAACTGTGGTTCTCAGGGTTCCTTTCTGTAGGGCGATGCTTCCTGCTGACATAGGCAATCACTCTTTCTTTGCCATTCTGCTTCTGTGCTAAGACAGCTCCTAACCCCACTTTGCTGGCATCAGTGTACAGCAGAAACGGTTGGTTGTAGTCAGGGTAAGTCAGGATCTCTTCAACAGTCAGGGCCTCTTTCATTTGGTTGAAGGACTCTTCTTGTTCCTTGCCCCACTTGAATGGAGGACCTCTGGACTTGCCTTTTTTGGGCTGACCTACCAGGAGATTTTGTAAGGGGGCTACTTTATAAGTGTACTCCTTGATAAATCTCCTGTAGTATCCCACCAGTCCCAGGAACTGACGTACCTCTCTGATGCTTCTTGGTTCTGGCCATTCTCTGATTATGGTTACCTTATCCGGGTCTGGTGCCACTCCTTCTGAACTGACCACATGACCTAGATACTGGGCCTTTGGCTTTAGTAGATGGCATTTGGATGGCTTCAACTTCATCCCATACTTGGCTAATGCTTCAAATACCTCTGCCAGGTGTTTCAGATGTTCCTCATAGGTTTTAGAGTACACTATGACATCATCTAGGTAGAGTAGTACAATCTCAAAATTTGATGCCCATGCGGTCCCAGCCGGCCCGCCGCCGATGCTGGAAACCCGGAGCGGGACATGGAGGGGCGGGTGCAGGAGACTGACAGGGGGCCCAAGATGGCGGGCGGCGCTGCTCCATCTCCCTCTTCCGGGAGCTTTCGCGCGCCTGAAGATCTAGAGGGGCGGGGAAGACGAAGCGAGGTGATGGACACCTCTACAGTAGTGGGGGCGGAGCTTCCAACACAATACACTTCCCCAGCTCCCCTGCCTGCAGCAAAGCCACAGAAAGCCATAAGGGATCTCTCCCCAGACACAAGCAGAGACAATACACCTGTGCTGCTACCATTAAAAGTGAGATGTGACCCCACACATGATGAGAGCCTACATGTATATGCCATTGAGGGAGATGACACTAGATGCCCCAATTTACCCCCTTCTACGTCTGGGGAGACTGTAGAAGACCAAATAGAAGATCCCACCAACTCAAAAAGAAGCATAGTGGAAAGCCCACAAATTGCTGCCCATTACAGGGTGTCCCCAGGAGATGGAAATGCTCGGAGAACACTACCTGATCCCACTGACGGAGAATGGTGGGGATCTACCTGGGCAGGAGATAACTGGGCAACCCAAGCACTAGAGGAACCCAGTCGCCCCCAAAGATCATCCCGTCCGGCGAGTCGGGTCCGACAGACTCTACATAGACCCACTGAGCCCAGAGAACTGATAACTAGACCTGAGTCCCCGCTCGATGACTCCAGAGAGAACACTATATACCAATACCCCGCATTATTCTGCCAGTCTCAGGAGGGCGTTTACCCCCCTCCCCGCCTTCTGACTGGTGGCAATATGTACAACAATTGCCAACCAAGCAAGATTTTAAACTACTGATTGCAGAGATTAAGGACACCTGCCACTCGGAACTGGCGGCGACAAGACGGGAGGTGGTAGCTTTGACCCAAAGAGTACATCAATTAGAGGAGGACCACAACCAAGCTAGAACAGTTATAAGACATTTACAGGCCCAAACAACTGCCCAGGCCTCCGTCATAAAAGATCTCCAAAGGCACGTTGAGGATCTAGACAACAGGGGAAGACGGCACAACATTCGGGTTAGAGGAGTTCCGGAGACGAGAGATACAGAAGATGTAGTGGGTACTCTGCAAAAGGTCTTCAACTCGGTGTTACGCCGCCCGGCGGAACACCCGATTAAAATGGACAGGGCTCATAGAGCTTTAAGACCGAAAAGCTTGACGGGAAACCCCAGAGATATAATCTGTCGCATTACAGACTTTCCCCTAAAAGAAGATATTATGGCGAAAGCAAGACAACTCAAACAAATTACCCATAATAACGCAAAGATACAGCTTTTTCAGGACCTCTCGTGGATTACTCTACAGCAACGGAGAGCATTAAGACCGCTGTTAAACATTCTACAAAATAGCCATATCCCATACAGGTGGGGCTTTCCTTTTAGCCTCTCAGCTAAGAAGGGAGAGCGAGTGGCCACACTGCTAGGTCCGGAAGATTTGGAGTCCTTCTGCCACGCGATGTCCATCGAACAACCAGATCTACCAGATTGGTCAATGCCAATGGGGTTGCCTCCACTGCAGCAAACTTGGCGACAGTCCACACCGCGTAAAACGACACGGAGAACCCCCAGGAGAGGGGACCCGCGTGATGGGTGACTATAGCATATGATGACTGAATTACTTACTCTTTTCCCTTATCCCCCGTAGGTGGAATTATAGATATACCGATCTTGGCTCCTTAGTAAGAACTTGCAGCTCTTGGGGGCGGGACTCTGTATGATAACTGCTCTCGTAGGTTTGACGTGTACCCCCACAGAAGAGAGTTGTGTTCCTGATCCCACAACGGGTTTTGTTGTGCGGAGATACTTAGTGGCGGCCTTAACCAGCTGACGCCAATTTATACTCGACTCTCATTTTGGGACGACACGTTGTTGTCCTATAGTATTCATCCAATGTTTTTTCTCTCTTTTTTTTTCTTCTTCTCTTTAAATGTACAGTTTCTTACTTATGTTCAGAAATGCGGTACTTGTATGTTTGCACTTCCTCAGCTGAGTCCTCACAATATTGTCCTCCGAATCGGCGAACTTATTAGATCCCCACTCATGCCCCCTTTAAATGCTCTAAGTGAACCTATATCTTATAATGGTTAAACTATTCACTCTCAACGTTAAAGGTCTAAACACAGACCTGAAGAGACGGCTTGCTCTCCGGGAGATGCGAGAATCCAAAGCAGATATTGTCTTTCTGCAGGAGACCCATCTTTCGGATAGGGGGTCTCTTAAATTTGCGCAGCATTGGTTTCCTACTACGTTCTCGGCCACGGCTAAGACTAAAACAGCAGGAGTGGCGATCCTGATTTCCCGCCACTGTACATTTCAAGTCACTAATTCGGAACTGGATCCCCAGGGCAGATTTGCCATTGTCTATGGGAATTTGGGGGGAATACCAATTATGCTGTGCAATCTATATGCCCCTAATTCTAACCAGATAAGGTTTGTAGCTTCAGTCTTAGCCCGTTTACACCCTGAACGAGGAATGGCCCAAATAATTGGCGGCGATTTTAATATGGTGTTCTCTGAAACAAGAGATAGATTGGTTCCCATGCCCTCCCGTCATGGACGCACAAAGGTAGATTATGTCTCTATAGGATTTCGAAAACTACTACGACGAAACACATTGTTTGATCTGTGGCGTATTGACAACCCAACAGATAGAAGGTTTACGTTTTACTCACATCCACATGATTCCCATAGTCGCATAGACTATTTCCTTGGAGACGTGATTACATTGCGTTCTCTGACGTCCGCAACCATTGGCAGTATAACATGGTCCGATCATGCCCCTCTGACGATGGACCTTAGGTTGACGCCTGACCCCCCCAGGTTAAACCATTGGAGATTGAATGAGTCCCTTCTGACTAATAAAGACACAAGGGATAAGTTGAGGGGGTGTCTCACAAATTATTTCACTGAAAACGCTCCCTCTTCTCCGTCACTGTCTGTCCTGTGGGAGGCCCATAAGGCGGTCTTCAGGGGAGAGTGCATTGCATTATCATCCAGGATCAAAAAAGATGCCAAATCCAGATACCTTAAAATTGAGGGGGAACTGAAGAAAGCAGAGGCGCGATTACTAACTCACCCCACAAAGCTGCTCTTAAAGGAGGTGATAGATCTGAGAAACCAACTAAAAACAATTTCCCACGGTAAAGTAGAGGTCCTTCTCAGATACTCTAGGCAGAAATTCTATGAGTATAGTAATAAAGCACACACAATGCTAGCTAAACGACTGAGAGATCAGGCTATTAATAACTCCCCATACGGTATTAAAGATCCATCGGGCGTGATTCACTATGATCCGGCTAAAATAGCCGATATATTTTATGATTACTACTCTTCCCTTTATTCCCTCTCCCTCACACCACACCAGACCCAAAGAGGACATACCCCAATTCTAGATGACTACCTCACATCATGTCGCCTACCTAAACTTTCCCAGTCCGCTCTAGACGATCTAAATCGGAAAATCACGGTGGAGGAGATTGAGGAAATTATAAAACAACTACCGGGCCGCAAGGCACCAGGTCCGGATGGGCTACCATACCTTTATTATAAAACATACACAGACGTCTTGTCCCCCCACATGGTTTCACTGTTTAATCATTTTATGGAGGGAGGAGAGATACCTGATTCAATTCTCCGTTCTTATATCACCGTGATTCCAAAGGAAGTAAGGACCCAATGGAATGTGCAAGCTATCGCCCAATCAGTCTATTAAATTCTGATCTAAAAATCTTTACCAAAATACTAGCGGAAAGACTGGGGAGATGGCTTCCACATTTGATCCACAAGGACCAGGTGGGATTTGTACGTTTCCGTCAGGCAGGTGATAATACTAGGCGTGTTATGGATCTGATTGAGGTGGCCAACAGGGAGGGGAGGGAGGCCCTTTTGCTGAGTTTAGACGCAGAAAAGGCTTTCGACAGGCTAGATTGGTCATTTATGTTCCGCTCTCTTCACCACTTCGGCCTGTCGGGGCCTTTTATTACAGCACTGAGGGGTTTGTATTCATCACCCACTGCTCTGGTCCGCCTTCCTCATGCCCACTCTAAATATCTGCCTATAAAAAATGGGACGCGCCAGGGGTGCCCCCTTTCTCCCCTACTCTATGTTCTAAGTATTGAACCGTTAGCCGCGCAGGTTAGGAATAACCCTGATATCTCGGGAATACACCTTAAAAATAGATCATTCAAAATCGCCCTGTTCGCAGACGATGTGATTCTCTCCTTAACAAACCCTGTTACTTCCCTACCTAACCTCCATGCGGTCATCACATCATATGCTAAATTGTCAGGCTATAAAATTAATGCTGCAAAGACGGAGGCTTTACCCATAAATATCCCAGAATCTAAACTTCACCTCCTTAAACAAACACACAATTACAAATGGTGCACAACATCCATACGCTATCTGGGGATCAATATGACCCCTAGTTATAAAACATTATTTCAAGCTAATTTCCCACCCCTAATACGCAAAGTAGAATCCCAGCTTAAAAGATGGTCAGCCCTTCAAATATCACTCCTGGGTAGGATTGCGGCTATTAAAATGTCCATTCTCCCCCGTTTTTTATATTTATTTGAAACGCTATCGGTCAGAGTACCTGTCGTAACTCTAAAACGAATCCAAACACTACTAATGAAATTCATATGGCACTCGGGTAGACACCGTATACCAGACTCAGTCCTATCCGCATCTAAACAGGAAGGAGGTCTTGCCTGCCCGGATATTAAATTATATTACTATGCAACGCATCTACGCCATTTGTCCCACTGGTCGACATTGCCGGCGAGTACTAGATGGGCAGAGGTGGAACAGTTGTGGCTGGCCCCTCATCACCCGGCCTCGTTGATATGGGGCAAACCTTCAGAGATTCCCTCTAGAGGGTTACTGGGCCCAATGGCTTTTACCTTGGACATATGGAATAGATGCAGAATTAAATTTCAGTTGGCGGCACACACATCTCTTCTGACACCTTTCCTATATAACTCGCAACTTTCAGGAGCTATGGATTTAGCAACAATGCATAAATGGGCTGAGGCAGGCCTTTTTTGTTTCCGTGACATAATAAACCCGCTTACACGCAAGCCAAGACCTTTCACCGAACTGAGCTCACTATGTAAATTACCAGGGAGTCTGTCTTTTTCATATAGGCAAATACTTCATTACTACACGTCAGTCATGGGGTCCAATAAACACTCAGGTCCAACTCAATTTGAACATCTTTGCTCTCAGGGAGCTTCTACAAGGGGCCTTATATCCGATATATATTCTATTTTGAACTCCCGAAGTAATTGGGGTCCTATAAAACACGCTTATATGACAAGATGGGAGGCTTGGCTGGGGCGGGAGATCTCTAGCCAGATGTGGAAGGTTATATGGGATAGAACTTTTAGGATGTCAATTAACACATTGTACAAAGAGAACCAGATGAAAATACTGATGACATGGTATTGTACGCCCGAAATCCTCCATAGGTTTAACCCAGCCATACCTGATACCTGCTGGAGATGTGCTCACAGCAAGGCATCCCTATATCATATTTTCTGGTCATGCCCATTGATTGGTGACTTATGGAGATCAGTTGTAATGGTGGTGTCCCAGGTTCTAGATCACCACCTGCCTTTAGATCCGACTGTATGCCTACTAAATCTCTTCCCCCCAGGTTTGACTAAATCTGGGAGTAGACTTTTGCTACATCTCTTTACGGCGGCGAAATGTATGATATCTCTACACTGGAAGAAGAGGGCTCCGCCCTCAATATCTGATTGGTACGCACGGATAAAAGACATTCGATTGATGGAACACCTGACTGCCACACTCCATAACTCAATGGACAAATTTAACCGAACGTGGCAGATGTGGGACCTTTCCGCGGACTCACTACAGCTGTAATAAAAAGAGGACGCACGCTGACGCTAATAGTTCCTGATAATAAGAGGTGTATTATGTACATTTGACTGCATTGATATGTTGTGTGTTATATTTCTATTGTTTAAGAAAATGAATAAAAATTAAAGTTGAAAAAAAAAAAAAAAATTTGATGCCCCACGCAACACTCCATCAATCTCTGGAATGTTCCGGGTGCATTACATAGTATAATGGCATGCTGTTAAATTCACAAAGACCCATGGATGTAGTAAATGCCGTCTTCTCCCGGTCTTCTTCTGCAAAAGAGACCTGCCAATATCACTAGTGAGATCTAGGGTTAAAAAGTAATTAGCAGACTTTAATGGAGCAAGTGACTGTTCTATGCAGGGTAACGGGTAGGCATCTTTATGTGTTATGCGATTTATCTGCCTTTAGTCAACACAGATTCTCATGCTGCCATCCTTCTTTTTTGACCAGAACTAGTGGAGCTGCCCAGGGACTGCAACTATCTCTTATGACCCCTGCGTCCTTTATGTCCTGCAACATCTCTTTGGCATGCTGATAATGAGCTGATGGAATAGGTCTGTATCGGTCTTTGATTAGTGGATGTGTACTTGTGGGTATATGATGGTGTACCCCTTTAATCCTACCAAAATCGAATGGATGCTTACTTGAATACCTGTTCATACTCCTGGACTACCCGATAGACACCATGCTTCTTATGTTCAAGAGTGGAGTCAGTCCCAACATGGAGCTGTTTACACCAGTCCTCCAGCTGCCCCTTGGAATTGTTATCATCCACCGAGACTGGTGGAGTCAAGGGTTCCACTGCTTGTATAGCGTTGTTATGCACAATGTACAGCTCAGCAATGGCAGAATACCTAGGCAGCTTGACATCGTCCTCCCCACAATTTAAGATGCGGATGGGTACACTTCAGTTGCGTACATCAACTTCACCCCTGGCAGTCAAGAGTGTAGGCCTGTGTTCTGATGGGCTCTACTATCGCCTGGTAGTCCTGCCCCTTTAGGCCTATAGCTGCTCGTCACCAGATCATCATTTCACTCATCGGGGGTACAACAATGGGAATTGGGTCTGTCACCCGTGCACTACCAATTTCACCCCTGGTCATATTTACCTGTTGTGGATGCAGGAAAGCTCTGATCTCTGTCTGAAGAACCCCCTGCTGCGGGGATTTGGCAGTGTCCACAATCTGTTGGAGTAAGAACAACACTTCATTAAAATATTTGCTAACGACATTAGTACTAAGAATGATATATGGATCTCTGTCATTAGGATAATTTTCTACCACAGTTAGCTCCTGCTCTTTTAACTCCACCCTCCCCACTTTTACTGTTACTTCTCTAACCCAGACTAGGTTAAGTGGCGAACCATTAGAAACATATATGTTGAAGTTTGGATCTGGAGGATTAAGTTCATCATCAGACCAGAATCTCTTATAAAGGATATGAGGTATTGTGGTCACCTGCGACCCAGTGTCCAACAACGCAGATGTCCAATGTACCTATCATACCAGTCTGATGGGCCTGGTCGGTCTACTCCTGGGGTTTGGCCCCCTGCCCCAGGGGTTCCTTGTTTAAAGGACAATGCCTGGCGATATGGCCGGTCTTGCTGCAGCGTCGACAGATGGGCTCTCCTGTGGAACTTTGTGGGTCGTTGGTCCTCCTACGGAGCGACATAGCCTTCTTATTTTCTCATCCACGTGACGTCCTCTGGGCTGTCGGAAAGCTGCATCCTTCCTGATGACTTGATCTCTGCTTGCAGCTGTAGGGCTTCCATGACTGTTCCCAAGTTCCTACTCAGCTGGCGCACCTCAGAGCAGAGATTGTCCAACCGACTGAGATTTGTAGCCTGCATGTTGTTCTCAGCTACAGGTGTGGAAGCTGGTGTTACTGGTGCTGGAGAGTTGTCACTCTGCCACTCCCGGACTGCATATCAGGGGTTTCTAGGGGTTACAGCCCCTTGATAGCCATGTCCTTTACAGTATTAAAGTCTACATCCGGGTAACCTAGGGACCACCAGCGCACAGTTCTGCTGTCATCTGGTGACTGTAGCCCACGGATAAACTGCTCAGTTAGCATTTTGTCCACCTCCTGCACGCTAACAGAGATGACCTGTTTCAAAGCTCGCAGCGCCTCTTGCAGGCGCCAGGCGTAGTCTCTGATGTCTTCCTGTGGCCTCTGGTAACAGTGGTAAAAGCGCATTCGGAGGTCAGTTTCATTGAAGGTTTCAAAAGCAGCTTTCAGTTTATCAAAGGTTATAGTTAACGATTCTTGCTCTGCTTCTGACCAGGCTTCAATCTCCCGCTCTGCTGCATCGGTTTACTGTCCCTGTACAAAAGCAGCCCTCTGTTTGCCAGTCATTGCGTACATATCTAGCACACTGCAGATTTTCCTTTTAAATACTGACAAGGCGTCAGGTCGGCCATCATACTGAGGTAACAATTTAGCCCCCGAAAACACGGTAGATAGATCGGCATGATCAGGCCTACAGCGACCGGCAGGTCGGGTGCTCTACTGGCTGCGGACATACTTAGCCTGGGCTGATTGGTAGGGTATAGAAAGGGAGCTTCTTCGTCGCTTGACGAATCTGACATTTTTGCGCCCCCTCCCCTAGTGAATCATGGCCAGTCTTTACAGAGTAGGTGATGGCTCCGCAGACAGGGAGTTAAGCATTCGGGAGTTTCCGGGTTGGGCCGCTGCACCTCGTCAGTACTCGGCAGAGCGTGAGGCGGGGCTTGGCTTTGCGCTCTTTTGGCTGTTATGCCCCCTTCCTTCCCGCTCGATGGCGCAGTAATGGCGGCAAAATTTTAACAGTTCACAATGCACAGTCAATACACATGGCACACAGTTACCGGTGATACCGGGCATGGCATCCTGTTCGTGATGCCAGAAATTGATTCACCCAGGGGTCTATGGGAACTCGGAACCTGGGTGTGGAGTTGGGGGATGTCTCTGGTGGCCTGCCCGGACCCGTAGCCCTGGTAGTCAATTGTAAATTAGAAAAGAGATAGAAATAAAAAGAATAAATGTCTCGTGACGCCACTTGTGGTATCTGGTGATAGCACCAGCTCTGTTGTGGGCCTCTGGGGATGATGGATGAGCAGCTGGATGGTATAGCTCCCCACAGAAGGAGCAGGGTCCCCGGGGTTGTGATGGGGTGACAGGGATTGGTACAGGGAGGTGGCTAGGCAGCCGGGCCACTACTACAGTCTCTGAGCTAGACAGGGTCAGGGTTGGAGAAATGGACACACACACTGGAAGTTGTTTCTGTATCTTTACTGGTGGTATTCAAGATACTGTCCAGGGCACACTCCAGGTGGTCGAATGGCATTTCTGGATCTCCACAGTGAGTATAAGGCCTCCGTGTTGCTTTTCCCTTGGTGAAGCCTCTGATCCGTCTAGGCCTGGCCTCCTCTGCGTCTCTGTCACCTGTATTGTGTTGTGGGAAACCTCTGTGTGGACTACCGCTATAACTTCTCCTGCGGTGCCTGGCTCCCTTCTTGGTTGCTGTACAGGTGTCCGGGAGACTGGAGTCTCCTCGGTGAACTGGTGTTTCTGCTGGGCTAGATGCTCTCCTGCAGACTTGGACTCCGGTGTCCAGGTTGCTTTCTGGGGTGAACCGTTATGGTTCCTCTGCCCCCAGTCTGCTGTTACTTCACTACTTCTGCCTTGCCTTCGATCTCACTCTTAGAGCCTCACACTGGCTAGGCTGGCTAGGCTGGTTAACTGTCAACTGGCTCGGGCCTAGCGTGGCTCCGACACACCAGGACGTCTTCACAGTTCTCCTAGAAACTGCACACTCTAACAAACTCTGCTCCCAGCACCGGTATTTAAAGGGGATCTTGCTTAAGGCAGCAAGTGGAGCTCCCCCTACAGGTCTGGGGTGGAAGGTGTTGGGTGTATGTGGTACCTACTGTGGAAATCCATCCATGCTTTAGGTGGTTCTGTGGCTACCTGTAATGGCAGGGCGCCACACAAAATAACACTGCAGAAGCTCAAGCAGACAGTGCTATCCCTCCAGATCCCTATAGAGGAACTACATGAGTTAAGAGTTAATAGAATGGACTACAACCATTGCACTTAAATAGGAAGTCTCTTAAAGGTAAAGATATAACTTCTTTTATATCAAACTAGATGGCAGCCCGATTCTAAAGAATCAGGTAGTCAAGAATCCAGATATAGTTTATTTACGAATAGTTAGGGTAGTGCGGTGAAATTAATTGTGTGTATACAGGCGGCTGTGTGGGTACCAGAGTATATGGTGGCTCAGTGGCTAGCACTGCGCGCGGTCGCTCAGTGGCTAGCAGTGAGTGCGGTGAGAGTGGTCAGCGCAGCGGCGTGGGCAGAGTGGTCATGACATACACACATACATACAGACACACACACACACACACACACACACACACACACACACACTCACTCCGCTATACTTACCACCGACCCTGTGTCTTCTCCGGCGCCTGGATCCTGAGTCAACATGTGGCCACCCCCGGACGACTGGAGAGGGCAGAGGACGGCTGGAGGCGGCAGGGGGCAGGGGACGGCTGTAGGCTGGAGGGGGCAGGGGACGGCTGGAGGGAGCAGGGGACGGCTGGAGGGGGCAGGGGACGGCTGGAGGCTGGAGAGGGCAGAGGACGGCTGGAGAGGGCAGAGGACGGCTGGAGGCTGGAGAGGGCAGAGGACGGCTGGAGGCTGGAGAGGGCAGAGGACGGCTGGAGGGGGCAGAGGACGGCTGGAGGCTGGAGAGGGCAGGGGACGGCTGGAGGGGGCAGGGGACGGCTGGAGGGGGCAGGGGACGGCTGGAGGGCAGAGGAAGCTGGAGGGCAGAGGACAGGGAAGGCTGGAGGGCAGAGGACAGGGGAGGCTGGAGGCCAGAGGACAGGGGAGGCTGGAGGCCAGGGGAGGCTGGAGGCCAGAGGACAGGGGAGGCTGGAGGCCAGAGGACAGGGGAGGCTGGAGGCCAGAGGACAGGGGAGGCTGGAGGGCAGAGGAGGCTGGAGGGCAGAGGACAGGGAAGGCTGGAGGGCAGAGGACAGGGGAGGCTGGAGGCCAGAGGACAGGGGAGGCTGGAGGCCAGGGGAGGCTGGAGACCAGAGGACAGGGGAGGCTGGAGGCCAGAGGACAGGGGAGGCTGGAGGCCAGAGGAGGCTGGAGGCCAGAGGACAGGGGAGGCTGGAGGCCAGAGGACAGGGGAGGCTGGAGGGTAGAGGAGAGGGAGAGGAGAGCGGAGACTGGAGGAGAGGGAGAGGACAGGGGAGGCTGGAGGGTAGAGGAGAGGGAGAGGAGAGCGGAGAATGGAGGGCAGAGGAGAGGGGGACAGGCTGCTGGGCAGAGGAGAGGCTGCTGGGCAGAGGACAGGCTGCTGGGCAGAGGAGAGGGGGACAGGCTGCTGGGCAGAGGACAGGGGGACAGGCTGCTGGGCAGAGGACAGAGGGACAGGCTGCTGGGCAGAGGACAGGGGGACAGGCTGCTGGGCAGAGGAGAGGCTGCTGGGCAGAGGAGAGGCTGCTGGGCAGAGGACAGGGGGACAGGCTGCTGGGCAGAGGACAGGGGGACAGGCTGCTGGGCAGAGGACAGGGGGACAGGCTGCTGGGCAGAGGAGAGGGGGAGAGGCTGCTGGGCAGAGGACAGGCTGCTGGGCAGAGGAGAGGGGGACAGGCTGCTGGGCAGAGGGCAGGCTGCTGGGCAGAGGAGAGGCTGCTGGGCAGAGGACAGGGGGACAGGCTGCTGGGCAGAGGACAGGGGGACAGACTGCTGGGCAGAGGACAGGGGGACAGGCTGCTGGGCAGAGGACAGGGGGACAGGCTGCTGGGCAGAGGAGAGGGGGACAGGCTGCTGGGCAGAGGACAGGGGGACAGGTTGCTGGGCAGAGGACAGGGGGACAGGCTGCTGGGCAGAGGACAGGGGGACAGGTTGCTGGGCAGAGGACAGGGGGACAGGCTGCTGGAGCAGAGGACAGGGGGACAGGCTGCTGGGCAGAGGACAGGGGGACAGGCGCTGGGCAGAGGACAGGGGGACAGGCAGCTGGGCAGAGGACAGGGGGACAGGCTGCTGGGCAGAGGAGGGGGGACAGGGTGCTGGGCAGAGGACAGGGGGACAGGCTGCTGGGCAGAGGACAGGGGGACAGGCTTCTGGGCAGAGGACAGGGGGGGACAGGCTGCTGGGCAGAGGACAGGGGGACAGGCTGGCTGGGCAGAGGAGAGGGGGAGAGGCTGCTGGGCAGAGGACAGGCTGCTGGGCAGAGGAGAGGAGGACAGGCTGCTGGGCAGAGGGCAGGCTGCTGGGCAGAGGAGAGGCTGCTGGGCAGAGGACAGGGGGACAGGCTGCTGGGCAGAGGACAGGGGGACAGGCTGCTGGGCAGAGGAGAGGGGGACAGGCTGCTGGGCAGAGGAGAGGGGGACAGGCTGCTGGGCAGAGGACAGGGGGACAGGCTGATGGGCAGGGGACAGGCTGTTGGGCAGAGGATAGGGGACAGGCTGCTGGGCAGAGGACAGGGGGACAGGCTGCTGGGCAGAGGACAGGGGGACAGGCTGCTGGGCAGAGGACAGGGGGACAGGCTGCTGGGCAGAGGACAGGGGGACAGGCTGCTGGGCAGAGGAGAGGCTGCTGGGCAGAGGACAGGCTGCTGGGCAGAGGAGAGGGGGACAGGCTGCTGGGCAGAGGGCAGGCTGCTGGGCAGAGGAGAGGCTGCTGGGCAGAGGACAGGGGGACAGGCTGCTGGGCAGAGGACAGGGGGACAGGCTGCTGGGCAGAGGACAGGCTGCTGGGCAGAGGACAGGCTGCTGGGCAGAGGACAGGGGGACAGGCTGCTGGGCAGAGGACAGGCTGCTGGGCAGAGGACAGGCTGCTGGGCAGAGGAGAGGGGGACAGGCTGCTGGGCAGAGGACAGGGGGACAGGCTGCTGGGCAGAGGACAGGGGGACAGGCTGCTGGGCAGAGGACAGGGGACAGCTGCTGGGCAGAAGACAGGCTGCTGGGCAGAGGACAGGGGGACAGGCTGCTGGGCAGAGGACAGGGGGACAGGCTGCTGGGCAGAGGACAGGGGGACAGGCTGCTGGGCAGAGGACAGGGGGACAGGCTGCTGGGCAGAGGACAGGGGGACAGGCTGCTGGGCAGAGGACAGGGGGACAGGCTGCTGGGCAGAGGACAGGGGGACAGGCAGCTGGGCAGAGGACAGGGGGACAGGCTGCTGGGCAGAGGAGAGGGGGACAGGGTGCTGGGCAGAGGACAGGGGGACAGGCTGCTGGGCAGAGGACAGGGGGACAGGCAGCTGGCAGAGGACAGGCAGAGGGCAGAGGAGAGGGGGACAGGCTGCTGGGCAGAGGACAGGGGGACAGGCTGCTGGGCAGAGGACAGGGGGACAGGCTGCTGGGCAGAGGACAGGGGGACAGGCTGCTGGGCAGAGGACAGGGGGACAGGCTGCTGGGCAGAGGACAGGGGGACAGGCAGCTGGGCAGAGGACAGGGGGACAGGCAGCTGGGCAGAGGACAGGGGGACAGGCTGCTGGGCAGAGGAGAGGGGGACAGGGTGCTGGGCAGAGGACAGGGGGACAGGCTGCTGGGCAGAGGACAGGGGATAGGCAGCTGGGCAGAGGACAGGCAGGAGGGCAGAGGACAGGGGGACAGGCTGCTGGGCAGAGGACAGCGGGACAGGCTGCTGGGCAGAGGACAGGGGACAGGCTGCTGGGCAGAGGACAGGCTGCTGGGCAGAGGAGAGGGGGACAGGCTGCTGGGCAGAGGACAGGGGGACAAGTTGCTGGGCAGAGGACAGGGGGACAGGCTGCTGGGCAGAGGACAGGGGGACAGGCTGCTGGGCAGAGGACAGGGGGACAGGCTGCTGGGCAGAGGAGAGGGGGACAGGCTGCTGAGCAGAGGACAGGGGGACAGGCAGCTGGGCAGAGGACAGGGGGACAGGCAGCTGGGCAGAGGACAGGGGGACAGGCTGCTGGGCAGAGGAGAGGGGGACAGGGTGCTGGGCAGAGGACAGGGGGACAGGCAGCTGGGCAGAGGACAGGGGGACAGGCTGCTTAGCAGAGGCGACTGGAGCGGCGGCGGTCAGAGGCGGCTGGAGCGGCTGCGGGCAGAGGCGGCTGGAGCGGCTGCGGGCAGAGGCGGCTGGAGCGGCGGGCAGAGGCGGATGGAGCGGCGGCGGGCAGAGTTGGCTGGAGCGGCGGCGGGCAGAGGCAGATGGAGCGGAGGAGCGTGTGGGGGGCTGGAGACTCAGCACGGGCCGCGCGTCAGGTGTAGGAGGAGAGGAGGGGCGGGCAGAGGTGCAGGAGAGGAAGTCCCGCCCTCCCTCCTTTCCAGGCGCGCGGCGGGGAGCACGGGTACCCTAAGGGTGTGTGTGGCCCCCCGAGGTGGTGGGCAATGGGCCCCCCCTGCCCCCCCGGTATGTAGGCTAGTGGGCTGGAAGGCAGAGGGTGGAGGGGAGAGGCTGTAGGGCACACGGAACTTCCGAGGTCGGAACGTTCCTGTGCCGCTGCCTGTAGCAGGGGGGCCCTGCACTGGATGACGTCACCAGCCCCTGGGCGAAGTCCGTCACGGAAGTGGCCTTCGCCTTTTCAGGAAGTGGCCTTCGGGTTTTATATATAAGATACACACTATACTACTGCATGCACAACCAGCATATTTGGTCCACAAAAACGTCTAATAGATTAATAATTCATATTTGTCTATTTTTATCTTCTATAAGTTTTTTAGCTCAACATCATCTTGTATCATCACCATATGCTAATTAAAGAATATTGAACATTGGAAATAACCAGGAATTGTCTTTTATCTCAGGCAAGCTCCATTGATTTTCTCTCTTCTTTATATTTTTTCCAGTATAGTATTGAGTTTGTTTTATTATTTCTCATCAGAAGCATGGTAGTTTTTGAAATTATTCTTTCAATTCTTGTTTGCGGGATTTTCTTCTATTCTTCCTTGAAAAAGTCTCCAGTACTGTGAGATTCCTGAGTCGTATTGCATGCACTGCTCTTTTGAGGTCTACCACAGATTTTCAATGATGTTTGGAATAGGGAACGATGATATAAGAAAAAACCTTCAGCTTGTATTTTTTGAGGTAGTCTTTATGGATTTAGGACCATTATCTATTTGTAGAAGCCATCCTCTTTTTAACTTCAGCTATTTTACAGATGTGTTTTGTTTGCATCAAGAATTTGTTGCAATTTAATTGAATCCATTCTTTCTTATACCTGTGAAATGCATCTTGTGCCATTGGCTTCATCACAACCCAGAAGCATGATTGAGCTAGCCTCATCTATTATATAATCACGAATGGGTTTTTTGCCCCTTTTGAGTCCGCTCGCGCTGCGAGTCAATGTCGTCATGTGGATACGACCGAAGCATTGGCCGCGCAGCGGCCATTGCGAGCAGTTCTAAGGCGACTCGCTATGTCCGCGCAGCGGGCATGGCGAGTCGCCTTAGCTGCGCGAAGCATTGGCCGCGAAGCGGCCATTGCGAGTCAGAGACTCGCTCTGCTAGAATCCCGATGCATCTGCATCGGGCACCCAGCTAGTACTTAATAATTGGCGAGATGCTCTTTTCCTAAAATTCTGTGCCCTTTTTCCTCCACATGTATATTTGATCATTGTGACCAAAGACATCTGTGTTATCCTCTTTGGACCACAGAACTTGTTTTCAAAAATGCTTCAAGCTTTTTTAGATGTTTTTTTGCATACTTCTGATGCTGAATTTTATTGTGCGGATGCAGGAGAGGTATTCTTCTGATGAATCTTTCATGAAGGCTATATTTTTGCAGGTGTCTCAGAATAGTAGAACAATGTACCACAACTCCAGAGTCTGCTAAACTTTCCTGAAGGTCTTTTGTAGTCAAGTGGGGTTCTGATTTGCCTTTCTAGCAATCCTATGAG
This sequence comes from Allobates femoralis, assembly GCA_033576535.1. Classification (NCBI taxonomy): domain Eukaryota; kingdom Metazoa; phylum Chordata; class Amphibia; order Anura; family Aromobatidae; genus Allobates; species Allobates femoralis. The sequence goes on from JARQOC010000002.1 coordinate 481,449,977, forward strand.
CAGCTGCTCTCACAGAAATTTTGCTTGGTCTTTCAGACCTTATTTTGACCTCCACTGTTCCTGTTAACTGCCGTTTCTTAATTACATTTTGAACTGAGGAAAGGGAAACTTGGAAACACTTTGCTATCTTCTTATAGCTTTTTCCTGCTTTGTGTTCCTCCGCCACTTTCATTTTCAGAGTACTAGGCAGCTTTTCAGAGTTCTAGGCAGCTTCTAAGGCTAGCTTCACACTACGTTTTTTTGCAGGATCCAACGAACAGTGTAGTAGTAGTGCTCCTGTTCCACGCATGCTCTGTACCCTGGAACCGGATCTGGGAAACGATTCTGTTGTTTCCCGGATCCGGCTCCATAGGCCCCCATGCTAAGTGTGCTGGACCAGACAGGATTCGTTTCTGTCATGTTTTGTCACCGGAGCCCAAAAATGATGCAGACATCGTTTTTGGGACCAGTGAAAAACAGAAGAGAAACGAATCCTGCACCAGATTCACAAAACCGGATGGCCAAATAGGGCAAATCCGGCACCATAGGGATGTATGGGGGGCAAAAACGATCCTGTTCTGTTTGTTTCAAAAACAAACAGAACAGGATGGTAAAAAACGTAGGGTGAAGCTAGCCTTACAAGAACCCATTTCTGCTGTTATAAAGCTGTGAAATTTACATCACCTGGCCTTTCCTAATGATGATAGTGAATAAGATATAACCCTAGTAGGTCTTAAACCTTGGTCCAAAGGTGCTCAAACTTTTACATAGGCCTATTTTTCTTTTTGTAATTTTTAAAATGGTAAAGATGGATAATATATATAATATTTTTTTTTCGAGATCATGTCATCTTTAAGTTGCTTTAGGCTGGCTTCACACTACGACCTGATCAGGTCCAGGGCTGTACGGTATAAACCTGACAGCCCCAGACCTGATTTTGACATAATACAGCTCTATGGGGCCAGATGGAACAAGATGGCAGCTATGTGCCATCCGGTTTCCATCTGCCCAGGAGGATCCGGGTGTATTCAGATTTTTCTCCCGGACACAAAAGCTTTTCTTGCAACGTTTTTGTGCCCCAGGCGAAAATCTGCCCAAATCGTATCCTCCCGGATCTGGGGCGATTTGGCGCTCCCTGACATTGGCGTCTATGGTGCCCGATCGCCCCAATCAGACAAAAACATCGGATCCGGGAACTGGACTCCGTCGGCTGAAGTTTAGCAGTGAGCGCTGCTAAACTTCAGCACCACCAGCTGTCCCCTGCACAGATTTCAGGACTCCTGTTGCTGTGATCAGAAGCATCCGGCTGCAAACTGGACTGGAGGGCATATTTGCCCTCCAGTTCTGTTTGCAAATCACACCGCGGAGTGAAGCCGGCCTTACTGTTCACAATAACATTAATTTTCACCAAAGGTACCCAAACCTTTTCATGCCACTATAGTAGTGCCCCTGGTAGATTATGCAGGTGGCAACAAAACAGCCACTATAGGTTTTTTTTCTCTGAGACATGACTTTTCTCTGTTGATAAAGAAAAAAGAAAAAGGCTTACAGCCTACCATATTGTTGGCTTAATGCATATTGATCTGTATGTGTTACAACAACTATTGTTTGTTTAATATGATGTGATTATATGTCTACATGCATATTGTTCAGATGTCAGCTGAAGGTCACAGCAGATTTCTCTCTCCCTCTCCCACAAACCAGATTGATCCTATTCTCATGTTGTATAAAATAAAAATTCGGTTGCGCCACACTGTTTGCTAAAGGCAGAATCTCCGGTATATTAATTCCTCACTCACCTTGTCTGGTTGTGCCATATCTGCACAACCAGATTGTAGGCCCAGTGGTGAGGAAGGGATCAGAGACCTTTGCTCGCCGGTTCCTGGTTCCAAAATGATTGTCCAGCTCCAACTCACTTCTCCGGGTCCCGTGATCAATCACGTGTCTATTGTGTCAGCCAGGTCCTTGTGTACAAAGCTGCTCTCTTCCACCACACTCCCTATAGGGAGGATAAGGTAAGGAACAATATAGAAATGGTGGTATTTAGATTATGAGCGCTATACAAGGACACTGCACTGATTAGTATTACCTTTAGGTCTTTATTGAATATTGACAAATGTGAGTCCTCGCCACAACATGTTTCAACGCTAATGCGTCTTCCTCAAGTGGATCCACTTGAGGAAGACGCATTAGCGTTGAAACATGTTGTGGCGAGGACTCACATTTGTCAATATTCAATAAAGACCTAAAGGTAATACTAATCAGTGCAGTGTCCTTGTATAGCGCTCATAATCTAAATACCACCATTTCTATATTGTTCCTATTCTCATGTTCTAACCTGGATGTTCTTAATTCTCAATAAATGAACATTCTCTGTTGCTCGCTGTGGACATCACGCTGATTAACGCGCTGCTAACAGGTTATGGGCCCCGGAGTCACAGAAGTCCCAAACCTCCAGAGCACAGAGATAGAAAGACAACAGCGAACTGAGAAGAAGTAAAGATGGCCACCACCAGCAGCTCAGCAAAGTTTACAGTGCCAAGCCTGAATAACCAGAACTACCAATCATGGAAATTCAAGGTGAAGTTGCTGCTGATAAGAGAAGGTACATGGAAATACACTCAGGAGCCCAAGCCTGACCCAGTACCACAGGACTGGCTAGGGATGGATCAGAAAGCACAGAGCACCATATCACTCAGCATAGAGGATGTGGGAAATGTGGCAAACGAAATGTGGGAGCAGCTGCAGAAAGTACATGAGAGGATAAATCTAAGTAACAAACTCTATCTAATGAGAAAGCTATATCAGTCTAAGCTACACAGTGATCAGGAAATGCAGGACTACATTAAAAGCACTCTAGAGACCGTAGAGCGCCTGCGGGGCATTGGGGAAGATATGAAGGACTTCCATGTAGCAGCACTGCTAGTTAGTGGTCTCCCAGAAAGCTATGACACGCTTGTTACTGCACTAGATGCACGCCCAGATGATGAGCTTACATTGGAGTACGTCACAGGAAAGCTTGTAGATGAATATAAGAGAAAGGCAGAAAGTGTGAGCAGCAAAATATGCAATAAGGAAACTGCTTTACAAACACAGGACGTGCCGACCAGCAGAAACCACCCTAAAGAAACACGTGAATGTTTTGTATGCAAGAAGCCAGGTCATTTAAAAGCTGAATGCAGAGTCTGGAAAGCTAAAATTAATCAGCTGAAGAAGCAAAACAGTCAACAAAGAGTTAAGAGCACTGTATTTGAAAATAATAATTCTGTAAATACTGAGGCTGCATTCACATTAGTTAATGCATTTAAATCAAAGCATGGGTGGTATATAGATTTTGGTGCAACCAGTCACATGACCAATGACAGAGACTTCTTTGCCAAGCTTAACCAAAGCAAGTCAGAGAAAGTGATAATGGCGAATGGTCAGTGTATGAACTCAGAAGGCATAGGAGATGGTTATATTGATTGTAACATCTCTGCAATGCAAAGCAGAAGGATTCATGTGAAGGATGTGCTATATGTGCCTAGTCTTGAAAGTAATCTATTATCATCTCAAAGGAGGGTCACACACTAGCAAAAGGAAAAATCAAAGATGAACTGTATCAGTTGAAATGCAAAGAGTGTGTATGCACAGCTAAGCAAGAAATGCACAAGAACTGTATTCATGTATGGCACAGACGGCTTGCACATCGAGACCCAGAAGCAATAAGAAAGTTATTTCAAGAACACTTAGCTGATGATATTACAATTGATCCATGTAACCAGACAATGAGTTGTACCAGCTGTATCAAAGGGAAAATGTCCAGAAAGGCCTTTCCTAAGAAAACTATAAGAAATAAAAGACCCCCCTTCTTTATTTTCCACCTACGCGTTTCGATGCTACTCCAAGCACCGTGATGCCCTGATGACAGTGCTTGGAGTAGCATCGAAACGCGTAGGTGGAAAATAAAGAAGGGGGGTCTTTTACCCAAGACGTTGGAGTGATTATTGCAAGCAGCGCGGACTGTATATACACCATCCCTGGATTTGGATTTCCTAAGAAAAGTACTACAAGAACAGAACAACCACTAGATTTAATACACACAGATATCTGTGGTCCAATGCGTATTCAGACCCCTGGAGAGAAGAGATATTTTCTTACATTTATTGATGACAATTCAAGATACACAGTTGTCTATCTACTTCACAGCAAAAATGAAGTTCCAGAGAAACTTGAAATATATCTAGCTGAAGTATATAACAAGTTTGGGAGAATGCCAAAAATTCTACGTGCAGATAATGGGACTGAATATACAAGTAATGAGACACAGAGCATTTTAAGGAGTAATGGAATTATATTTCAGACTACTGTACCATACAACCCTGAGCAAAATGGTGTAGCAGAAAGAAGGAACCGAACACTCTGTGAAAGCGGAAGGAGTATGTTATTTGATGCAAATCTGCCTACAGAATATTGGGGCAAAGCTATTATGACGGCTTGCTATCTTCAGAACAGACTACCAGGTAAAGCGACAGAGAAAACTCCATTTGAGCAATGGAATAGTGCAAAGCCAAAACTACAGCACATAAGGATTTTCGGAAGCAAAGCATTTGCACACATTCCCAAAGAAAAACGAACTAAGTGGGAATCTCACGTTAAGGAAGGCATTCTGGTAGGTTACAGTGAAACCCAGAAAGGTTATAGAATTCTACACCCAGAGACAAACAAGGTCACAATAAGCAAAGATGTAGTGATTGATGAAAATGTTGTGTCACCCAAGTTTTGTGATATTATGCCAGTAGTCCAGATGAAGCAACAACAACAATCTCAGTCACAATCACAAGACAACGAAAGGGAGAATGTAGAAGTCTGGCTAGATTCTTCAACCACTAAAGGAACAACAAAAAGCCTAAGTGAACCTGAAATCAGACGATCGTCAAGATCAAACAAAGGAATACCAGCTAAACGTCTATCCTACATTGTCAAGACACAGTCATGGGATGAAATGCAAAAACTACCTGCTCATGACAGAAGCCAAAGGTGTATCAACGTCAATGGAATCATCCTACCTGAAACTGGAAGAAGATGACCTGTTACCTAACAATGAGAAATATCGACAGGCAGTTGGGGCACTTCTATACATATCGAAGATGACTCGAGCATATATTACAACAGCAGTTGGAATATTGTGCAGATATGTGGAGAAACCGCGCCAAAAAGACTGGAATGACATTAAAAGAGTTCTCCGATATTTAAAAGAGACACAAGGGGTAAATTTAAAATTATCTGCAGCAGGAAATCTAAAACTCACCGGCTATGCTGACGCAGATTGGGCTGGTGATTTGCATGATCGTAAATCCACAAGCGGATACGTATTTAAACTTGGAGAAAGTTCAATCTCCTGGTCTAGTAGAAAACAAGTATCTGTTGCTTTGTCATCCACAGAAGCTGAGTATGTGTCCGCAGCCTATGCAAGTCAGGAGATCATTTGGCTAAGACAACTGATGGATGATCTTGGTAAACCGTTAACTCAGCCAACGGTGATATATGAGGACAACCAAGGATGCATTAAACTTGCATGCAGTGAGAAGATCAGTGCTAGAACTAAGCACATCGACGTCAGATATCATCATCTACATGATTTGATAGATCGTGGCATAATTCAGTTTGTTTATTGTGAGACTGATAAGATGTTAGCTGACATTTTGACCAAGCCATTGCCACGACCTAGGTTCCAAGGATTGAGAACCACTATGGGACTAACAGAATAAGTAGTTGTTGAGTGGGGGTGTTGGCCTAATACATATTGGGTATAAGTTTATAGTTATAGGATCCCGCGCTCACTTTCACCTTCTTATTCTATTCTAGATATGAGAGATATTCATGGTATTGTCTAAAAATTACTTTATTGGATCTACAAAATTAATTAAGAACAATGTGTCAATAAAATTGAGATTATTAAAAGCTGATATGCAAATCAGTTAGTCTCAAACCGTTTATCGTTCAGGGGTAGTTTTTTAGATTCACTGTTGATTCCTTCTCCCACATTAGATCCCTGGATCCTGCTAAAAATGCTTGATATTCTGTTCCTATAATAAAATGGGGGATTAATAATGTCTATTGTAGATATCTAAATTTCCTCTATGTTGGTTGCACATCAGTTTCCTTACCTCTAACCTTCAATGTGATATTTGCTTTTTTGACAATCACTTCTTCTGGGTATTTTGTTTTTCTTGTAGGGATTTTACATAGAATTTAATGAGCAACTTGTATTAATGTAACTTTGAATTTTTCGATGTTTATCAGTCTTATACTTCACCTTTAACTGAGGCTTTTTAGGTTATATCTGTCCCTATGTATGGCTTCCTCTCTGTAGTCCGATGTAGGCTATCTAGGACACATATTAAATTGACATTAAATCCTATATTGCAAGTTGTTTGTTTCACTAGACAATATGGCTCTTGATCACTTACACTTTAACACTTCATACACTACATTCGTCCTCTGCTGGTCACAC